>VDFB02113278.1:0-39175 GCA_007258455.2 Sequoia sempervirens
TAATCTTTACATTTTTAGCATAACCAAAAGCAAAATAAAAATCATTTTTCTATTTGATGTAGAGATGATCCATTCTTTTTCCAAACTACTCAACTCACCCATCACAAAAATGAAATTCACAACAAGGATTAACAACTCAATCAAATTTGATTGCAAACAAACATAATTTTATTTAATTCAAACACTAATTATAATCAACTTGGCCTTTCATGGCCTCAACATTCTCAACATTCAAATTTGGTCTCCTTAATTTTGAAACAACTTACGAACATGTTCCTTAGGCATCGATTCAACATGTCATGCCTTCAATGGATTATTTGACCTGCGTGAGTCCAAATCCATAGGTACCCTTGTCTTTACTTTGCAGACCAATGCATCCTCTCTTCTTCTAATCCAACACCTTCATTGTCTTGTTACACAACCTTACCTTTCCTCTTGCTACGTAGCCTTACCTTTACTTCCACACCTTATGAAATCATTGCACAATATGAACTTATTTATTTGTAGCCCCTCTACACTCCACTGAGATTTTCCTCCTCTTATGTAGCTTCGTATTACCTCTTCCTCATGTGCCCCTTTACACCTCTTTCACAGGCTCTCTCCTTTCATTAATCTTCCATTACATAGCTCCCCACAGTCAAGCTTCCACCTCTCTTTCACTTTTACTTTTTATGCAATTTTTATAACCCACTCTCCTTGTTGGCTGCACGCCTTTCCCTACATAGGCTAAGTCTTTGTCTTCTAGAGGCATTTCTTCTTCTTCCCTACCTTGTCTTTTCTTGGGAATTTTTCCTTTTTATTTTATTTTTGGCAATCTCTATTCTCTTCATGGGCGCAATCTCTTCAGATTCCACTTTCAATATTAAATGCAAAAATGTTCACTTTCTTATCTGGCTCCATGGTTTTATCTTGCATTTTAAATTTTCTCTCTTATACAAGTCATTTTCCTTCATATTCACCTTTCTGAGAATCAATTAATTAAATCGATCTCTTTCATGCATGAACAATAGTCAACAACCATATGGGTCAGATCAAATTGAAATTAAATTTATGGAGAATTTTTTAGAAAGTATATGTCATAATCCATTGTCAAAAATTTAATAAATGAGATCAAAATCAAAGAATATTAAAATTCTTCCAAGTGAAAATTGATATATGACATTTTACAATCAATTTAAAAATGTCAATCAATCACTGTCGAAGACCATCAAGACCAAATTGATTTGTACTCTAAGAGCAAAATACCAAGACAAAAACTGAACTCAAAATAAAATATTTTTTGGTTGGTTTTGATCGCCTATCCACCCACATGCTCATGCACCAAACATGCAGGGTAGAAATATTGTGATCATAGGCTCACAATGGTGGAGTTGAGTGATATAATCACTCTTTTTGGTCAGAGGTAACCCGTAGTGAACTCCTTTTTTGAATATGTGCACAATACCATTTCTTCTTCTGCTTTTTCTAGCATCTCATTGAAACACTTGTCACCTTCCTTATGTAGCTCTTCTCATCACCCTTCTCTCCTCTTGTGGCTTTGAATCCACCGTATACCATCCTCCTCTACCAAATTCTCTCTACCCTCTTCTTCTTCATTGTGGGCTCAAACCCACCATGGTCTGACCTCCTCCACCAAAAAATCTTGCCAACATCAGCAATATACACATACCAATCTGCAACATCTTCACCCAAATTTACATACACCATTCCATATTCTTCTCCAAAACCAACATTCAACATATCCACTGAATGCATAACAATATCATCCTCAAAGGAAAACAAATTTACCTATTCTTCATTTGTAGCTACAACATTGAATTTCACTGAGACATCTTCCACCTCCTCATCAACTACAATCTTTCATTCATCTCTCTTCGCTGCATCAATGGACTTCGTCATCCATTCTTCCTTAATCATCAACAACAAATCCTCTTTTCCATGCTTCACTACAGCAACCTCTTCGCTGCTCACTTCCTTCTTTTCTTCCTTTTTCTCCATGCCTTCTTGTTGACATGTCTTCACTACAACTTCTTTGGTAGGGGCTACATCTTCTTATTTCCATCTCAAGTTTCTATCCTTATTCTTCTTCTCATTCCTCTTTCCACTATTCTCTTTCAAGAGAACCTTCTTCTACTCACTGCTCTTCACTATTTTCCTCTTAGTCTTTCCAACACTCTTCTTCAATTCCTTGAGCCTCTCCTCGATCTTTCCTACTTCTCCACAAACTATCTATCTTATCTTTTCAATCATCTCATCCTCCACTTTATCCCAATACTACTCCCAAAAAATTATTTGCATGGGTCTCTTCACAACCCAACCCATTTTTCCTATTGCAATCACTCACTCTACAAACACATTCCATCGTGGCTTCAAACTTCTTTTCTCATTGCTAGGATTCCTCACACACCTTCAACAACTCTCACGAGCTTCTTCACAACCACTTCACACACACTCTCTCTATGTGAACTACCTCCTCATCAATGATTTTTTCACACTCCACACCCACAGGTCCTGGTGGATCCTCTCCACTCTTAGGACTACTCGCTCTGATACCAATCGATGCAGAGAGGATTCATCCCTTTTCCAAACTACTCAACTCACCAATCACAAAAATGAAACTCACAGAAAGGATTAAGAACTCAATCAAATTTTATTGCAAACAAACATAATTTTATTTAATTCAAACACTAATTAAAATCAACTTAGCCTTTCATGGTGTCAACATTCTCAACATTCAAATCAACTCTCCTTAATTATGAAATAGCAACTTACGAACATGTTCCTTAGGCATCGATTCAACATGTCATGCCTTCAATGGCTTCTTTGACCTACGCGAGTCCAAATCCATAGTTACCCTTTTCTTTACTTTGTAGACTAGCACGCCATCTCTTCTTCTTATCCAACACCTTCATTCTCTTGCTACACAACCTTACCTTTACTTCCATGCCTTATGACTTCACTACACAATTTGAACTTGTTTATTCGTAGCTCCTCTACACTCCATCGAGATTTTTCTCCTCTTATGCAATCTCTTATTACCTCTACCTTGTGCGCCCCTTTACACCTCTTTCACGGGATCTCTCCTTTCATTAATCTTCCATTATGCAAACCCCTACGGTCGAGCTTCCACCTCCCTTTCACTTTTACTTTTTATGCAATTTTTATAACCCACTCTCCTTGTTGGCTACACGCCTTTCCCTACATAGGCTAAGCCTTTGTCTTTTGAAGGTGTCGCTTCTTCTTCCCTCCCTTGTTGTCTTTTATTGGAAATGTTTCTTGTTTTTTATTTTTGGAAATCTCTATTCCCTTCATCGGTGCAATCTCTTCAGATTCCAATTTCAATATTAAATGCAAAAATGTTCATTTTCTTATCTAGCTCCATGGTTTTATCTTTCATTTTTAATTTTCTCTCTTACACAAGTAATTTTCCTTCATATTCACCTTTCTGAGAATCAATTAATTAAATTGATCTCTTTCGTGCATGAAAAATAGTCAGCAACCATATGGATCAGATCAAATTGATATTAAATTTATGGAGAAATGTTCAGAAAGTAGATGTCATAATCTATTGTCAATAATTTAATAAATGAGATCAAACTCAAAGAATATTAAAATGCTTGCAAGTGAAAATCAATATATGACATTTGACAATAAATTTCAAAATTTCATTCAATCGTTGTCAAAGACCATCGAGGCCAAATTGATTTGCAGCCCAAGACAAAAATACCAAGACAAAAAACAAACTCAAAATAAAATATTTTTTGGTCGGTGTTGATCACCTATCCACTTGCGTGCTCCTGCACTACTATACCATTATCACTTGTCCATCCCGTATCCCTCATCCACCCCATTACCTATTCATGATTTTCACTATTTGATATTTGATCAACAAAATTTATTCATTCTTCAATATAATATAGTTTATCTCATTTATTCTTCCATACTAACTCATTTTCATCCCATAAATCCCATACATTCTTAGCCCTTGATTTTATTCCATCCAATCCCATTCAAAATCCTAGCAAAAATTTAGTTATAGACTTGGATAGTGTATTTGACTATCACTATGATGCATCTATTCTTATAGTTATGCATTTATTATCATTCAACACCCTTGATTATCATTTGACACATTTAATATGCATAGTGATGCCTGCAATTTAAAAATTGACACATTTGATATGCTTTTATGCATCTGATTAAACTAGTTTTTTCAATTTGAGGCATAGGTTTTTACATAGTGACACATCTAAATTTATTTTGATGCCCTTGAAAAGCATAATGATTCAGTTGCAAAACATAGTAAGGCACTTGAAAATATAATGATGTTTTTGATATCTATTGTGATGAATATGATCCTTGTTCAACTTTTTTGAAAAATATAGTCATTCCTTTGAAACATAGATTGACACATTTGACCATCAAAACATTTTTCTAGAATCTTAAAATTTCCAAAAGTAAATCCATTCTTTAATCATTTATTTTATCGTCCTTTCACATAAAAAACTTAAAAAAATTAAAAAGGGTTTAGACCTATATCAAAAACAATCATTCATCCATAACCAACAACAATTTATCTACCAAAATCAATCCATAGTTTCTCTAGATCTTACATCCATCCATTTCTAATTTGTCTTAGTTTCTTAGAAGTTTTCCTTCTCAAGTAAGAATACCAATTATCTTATCAATTCTATAATTTAGAATATAATTCCATCTCATTCTAGGTTAGTATATTTGAAACCTTTATCTATTAATTTGAACTCATTAGTCTAGTCCAAATTTAACACATCAAACCAAAATTGAAATCATCATCTAAGATCTAGACATTCTTTGGAATTTTCTTGGTCTCACCTTCCCACATATCAAATTCACCAAAGTAACAAAGTCTTAATATTTATCATATGTTGATAGAAATAAGGTCCCAAACCAAGAGAAAAATGCAACACCAAAAATACCCCAACATGATGCCTACAAACATAAAATCTTTCCAAGAAATATAAGAATTCTCACACATGTTTGGATTGAGAGGTTTTGAAACACCACCCCAACTAAGTCCTAGAAATATTCCTAACATTGGTGGGGTAGTATGAGATGTAACACTTGAGGAGTTCATAGAATCACAATAGGATGCTAATTCCATGAAACTAATAGACTCACTTCTTATAGCTAATAACAACCAATATTATTATTACTCATACAATAAGGAGCTAAATTTCCTTCTATATTTGACACTACACTTTTTCAAGATATCACTAATAACTTTTGTTAGATTATTTTAGTCCTCAAGATTAAAATAGCATCAAATGTTGTAGAAAGGATCCTATGCTAAGTACAAAACCTTAAGTTTACCAAAAGTGTCTAAGTCAAATGTACATAAACATTTAGAGGGAAATTATTTGTGGTAAAAGTTTAGCTTTTTCTATCCTAGTTGAGTTGTTAGGGTTTCATCACACTTAGCATTTGTTTCACTACAACTTTCAATCTATCGTGGTAGTTGTGGACATGTGTGAGGTAGTAGGAAGGTTAGAAGTTCATGGAAATCATTGAGAGAATCTAGGAGATGATGGTTTCTAGTTCATGCAAAATCAAGCACGTGGAAAACCAAAGGTACAATAGATTTGTTAGTTTTTGTTCCATTAAATATTTCTATTATAATGATGCACCATATTTACCATATAAAGCATTATGTCCATCAATATCTTTCCCCTTGTCTTCTTGTTGAGTTCTTCATGTTGGTCCACATTTTAGTAAAGTGGAACAATAGAGTAGTCAAATGTGCACTAGATCACAACAAAGAAATTATGATATCAAACATGATGTAAGGT
Organism: Sequoia sempervirens; assembly: GCA_007258455.2. Classification (NCBI taxonomy): domain Eukaryota; kingdom Viridiplantae; phylum Streptophyta; class Pinopsida; order Cupressales; family Cupressaceae; genus Sequoia; species Sequoia sempervirens. Next base: position 5,826 of record VDFB02113278.1, read on the forward strand.
TTTAATGAAATTTTGTTAAGCCCTTTTATGCTTTTCTAAGACCTTGCCAAGCTTTTCATGGTGTTGTCAAACACTAAGTATAGAAATCAACTCTCTCTTTTTATTCCAGTGCATCTTTTTTTTCCCATTGGCAAGTCATTATGTGACAGTAAGCAACACGAGGAAATGGATTGTTTATAAATGTGAAATATAATATCAAGATTATCAAGGTTATTAGAGACAAACATACATAAAAGATAATTAGAGACCAATTAAGTGCAAGTTTAGTATGAATTTTGATGGATCTTTTGCAAAGTTCCTTGTTAGGTGTAGCTCAAATTGTTCTAGATTAAGCAAGGAACAAGGAAGCAAAGGATCTATTCTAAGCATATCAATTGTATCTTGAGAGGATGGATGGAAGTTTATCACATTAAGTTATCATTGGTATTTCACTTGGAGTTTCTTAGAGTCTATGTGCAATCAAACCTCTAATGGGAGCATTATAATTTCATCAATTTTTGAAGGCTTTTCACTAGGAGATTGTGTTTCATAGGTAGGTTTTAAATCTCTCTCAGATTCCATCATGGCCTATTTATTTGCAACCACTACTCTAGCAAGAATTAGAATTGGTATTGGAATATATCCCATATACAATCACAATAGCCCAAGAGAAATTTTTTTGGAGGGTTATTTGATTCTATATCTATAGGAATTATCTTATATATGGATTTGGTAGATCTCATTGTAGAAGATCCAAATATCACTTCTTTCAAGCATTTAGATGCAACTACATAATTTTTAAATGTGATGAGTAAAATGATGTAGAACTTTGTAGAAATTTTCAATTCATCCAATCCTTCTAAAAATAATAAGCTCCTTGAGTGCATACAAGATGCAAGACTTGTGATGTCTTTATTCATGAAATTTGGAGGTGATGTCTAGATACTATCTTGCTCTATTTTTAGAATATTTGTCTATATCAAAGGATGAAAAGTTTTTATCTTTACACAATTCTATGATTGTTGATAATTTATTCAATTTTCTATGAGAAGAATATCCAAGATAGTTTACACTGAGACATATTTTGGACTTAATAAAGAGCAAGAGGCAAAACTAGGATTGTGTTTAAAGTATTTTGAAACATTTCCTTGTATAAAGGAATCAAATAAAAATTTGTAAAAGAATATTTGCATAAAATTACTTGTAGGTGTGTGAGAGATACTACAAATAAATCCAATGAATTATCAAGATCTATTTCATGATGGGGGATATTTTTTGAACATTGTAATAATGCTAAATAGGAACTTTGTAGATGGACTTGGTGAACAACTATGTTTGGATGTTCTTCAAACTTTGCTAGCTCTTCTTTCTCGTAATGAAGCTTCAAAGGAAAGATGAAGATAACATTTTTAAAATGACATATGATGGTATGGGTTTTGGAGGAGTGAAAATGATCCAAAAAATACACATAAATTAGGCACAAATGAATGCGCAAATGTGAGAATTTGTTGTAGAGAACAAAGATAATTATGCATATATAGTTGTACAGAGTACACAAGCAAGAGTTAAGGAGGACATATCCTTATACAAATTCCAAGGAAAATAATAATGGTGAGAAATAATGGATCAAAGTATTATTTTCCTTTGCTAGATATGTGGAAAAAAAAGTCAAGGATTGTCAAAAGCTTATGCCAGACCACAAATTCTAATCCCTAGGAGTTGAATTATTACATACCAATAGTTGCAACTTTTGGTGGAATGTGCATTAGTGTTCTTATTATCAATACCATAAAGAAAGATGTATTGGTTCATAGGAAAGGAAAATATAGTGAAAGGACAACAAGTAGATTGATGAAGCTAAAATTTGTGTAATGGTGTAGGTAGCCTTTGATGTGTCGTTACATTCTAATGCTGAAAATAGACTTGACATGCAAAGGAAGGGGTTGGTAGCTAAGGTTATCAATAATAAATTTTAAGGGACAGAGATGAGATAGAAGATAATTTCAATCAAGATAATATAGAAAATTTGTTCATGGCTTGTCAAGCCAAAGCATGGTGAGATGGACAATGCATGACAATGTTAATATTTAAGATGTAAGCTATTACAAGGCAATCATAGTTTAAGTGAAAATGGAATAAATAGTGTGGATCCTCCCATGAAAAATGAAGGTAGATAGTGGGGCCTTCAATAGTAGATGATGGTGATGTGTGACATTTTGAAAACCCTTTAATTAGTGCCAATGGGCCATTATTTTTCCTAAACCTAGTATGCAAGTGGGAGGAATGATCATCTTGTTCATGGATAAAAACAAATATTTTAGATATTGAATGGGAAAATGGAAGAGAACAGTTCATTATTTTCCTTCATAGATGAAATTACACCAAAAGTTTAGAATATGACAAAATGGACCTTTGATTCAACCAAGAACACCAAGTAAGGTCTATTGTATTTCAATATGGGAAGTCCTACTTGTTAAAATATTGAATCCTAATCACTTTAGAGCTTAATTTTTATCAAAATAAAGTACATGATTTTTTTTTTAGGGTTATATTGTTCATTATTGATTGGACGATAATCTTGTATGGGTGAATGATCAAGAATAATTCTAAGGATAGTTTAGGAGTGGCACTTGCAAATGTAAAGGAAAAATGTTTCAAGGAATGAGATCAAAAGAGTTCCTTTGAAATGATGAAGACAATTGCAAGTATGATGAAAAAAGCACAGTCCATCACCATGGAAAGCATGCTCTCTGTGTTATTTCAGGAAAATCACAAAGAGAAAAAAAAATCAAAAATTCAAAAGATAGTACAATTGCAAATGGTCAAAGGTAATGGTGATAGTGATTCCAAAATAGGTATGACAAGGAACATCATAGTCTATGGAGACCAACTTGAAGACCAGCATGGAGATAATATGTATCAATTAGATGACTTGACTTATGGGATTCAGGATAGCCAAAAAAGAAGAAATTTCTTTGAAAGGATATCCCCACCTTTGAATAAAGGAACGTATCACTGGGTGTTTGTGTCATTAGGTATTATGATCTAGTTGGAGGAAATTGTAGTGCAACTCTTCTAACAAGAGTTTACTTTGAGAAAGGTGGGTGTAGCATATTGTGTTCAGTAAGGTTTTGGGTAATGATAGCTTAACAATTATATTAGAAATGAATGTTTATACATATATGGTAGCAACTAAAACTGGTATGGTGGGATCACATTGGAAAAGGACAATACTAACCAATGAACAGTTCACATACCATAAATAGTACAAAAGGACAATTTATGTGAGTAGACCATGCCATAATCATGATAAAAATTCATGCTATAAATTTTTTATATAACAATATCAATTGAAAATCACCATAGTTATCATATAAGGACTATTATCTTTCTTCAAAAGGAGTAACTATCTAGCCAATGACAAGGAATTCTATGACAAGGTATTGATGCCTATTTTAGTGCTCCCTTTGAAATTGTTAGCAAAATATTTTTGAAAGGATTTGAATCATTTTCATTCCTATGTTAAATCTATCAAGGAGGTTTCTTTAGTTCTTAAATTCATGTATGATGGAATATAAAATCCTAAAACAAAGTGGTGAAAAGAGACAATATGGAGGTCCTTCTTATGGTATAAGATATGATAGAGTGGAAAAATAGTGACGGGTAAGTGATTTTTGTTGGAAGAATGAATAAGAACTCCTCCAGTGTCTTGTCATTGATACCAACATTAGTTGGTGGCAGTTTTTGTCCATCCAGTAAATTATGTTTCTGTTATTTTGATCCAATATTTTGGTTCGAAACTTCTCACAATGGAAGATTACTTCATGAGATTCTAACATGTTTTTTTAAGGACTACTAATTGCATCTCTTGACAAGTTTTTAACAATTTTGGTTGAATAAGTTGAAAGATATAATTGATAGAAGTCTAACTTATAGTTTTTGGTATTGGTGTTCCTCTGACATACTTAAACATGTGGTGTATGCTTCATGAATTTTTAAAGAGTTTTTTTTTAGGTCTGGGCCAACCTATTTGTCTTGTATGTTTTGTTCTAAGTGCAAAATAAGTTTTTATTTGAGATGAAAAGCTACATTTGAATTCAATATGTGTACATCTAATTAGGCCATCCTAATTGATGTATGAAGATGTAATAGCACATATATATGAAACACTTTCTTTTGTAGAAAAAAAAGATAAGAAAGAGAAGAGATGTGTGATATGCAACAAGTCATAAGAAGTAATGTGCGATTGTGTGATATTGTGCAAAGTTTTATGTATTTGCTATGAACTTGGAAACCAACGCAGGATTTTGTTTTCCAGAGCTTAATTGGAATTGAACACAACACACAAAAGGTGTATTTCACTAGTTCATATTTTGGCAATGAGCCACACTTCTTTTGTAATATTTTTCAGGCTAGGAGCCTTTCAAGGATAGTGTGTCTTGGTATTGTACCTTGTAATATCTTATGACTGGTTATAATATATTGTGAGCTAATCCTCACCATGGTTTTTCTCTCTTTGGGTTTTCCATGTAAAAATCCTGGTGTTTCATGTGTCATGTGGTGTTATGATTCCTTTCATGTTTTTTTTTACAATTGCATCTTGACATATTTTAATTATTGAATGGTTAGAAGTTGAATGATTCAGTAGAATACTGATTCACCCCTCCTCCCCTCTTAGTATTTAGGGTGTTCAAAAATTGGTATCAGATCTTGGTTCCTTTTGAAAAGTTTAATAGCTTAAGGAAGATCTTGAAGTTTGAACACATGGCTGAAAAAAAGTATCGTGTTCCTCTGGAACAAATCTTCGCAACTGAGAAACTCTATGCTACTCTTGAAGACCTGGATAAAATTGAAAATGAGAAAGAAACTCTGAAGGAAAACTTGAGTAAAGAAAATGAATGCATTAGAAATTTAAGAGAGAAAATCAAGAAGTTCAAAGAAAAGCATAGAGAAGTAAATGATCAATTGAAGAAATCAAATGAAGACATCACCGGACTAAAAGTACAAGTGGAAGAAAAGAAAAGAATTGAAGAATTTTAGAAAGCTAATATCCAAAACAAGATTGATGAATGTACAAAGGTTGAACAAGCAGTGGTAACACTAAGATTTGACTTGGAGAAAGAAAAATCTCATGAGGAAAAATTCAAAACAAGCTCTACAATTCTTGATGAGTTGATTGCATTTCAAAAAAAAGCTAAGGATAAAGGTGGTTTGGGACTTGAAGAAGGACAAAGCTCAAAGGAAAATCAGACCTCTAACAAGGATGACAATCAAAGGAAGACACATGACAATAATAGATAGATCAAGAACCAAAGAAATAGTACTAGGAGAACTCCCATCTAGAAACCAAATTCCCAAAGGTACCCATATTTCAATGGTGTTTATTTTTCATGCAATAAGTTTGGTCATAGGGAAACATAATGTAGAAGTAGAATGAATTAGAATGCTAGATTCTTTATTGGACAATGTTTTACTTGCAAGAAATTGGACATAGAGTTGTTGAGTGTAGAAGTTAGATAATGATGATGAATAGATTCAATACTGGTAGAATGATTCAATATTTCCAAGGCAATTGCTATACATGTTATGCTTTTGGACATAAATCTAACCAATGTAGATCAAGGATAAATCAGTTTTGTTAAATTTCCAAGATACTGAGAGGGGGGTTGAATCAGTATCTTCTTAAATTTTCTAATTAGATACCATCCAATTATTCCAATGGATACAATAGAAAGGATAAGTAAAAGCATTAATAGAACATGAAATCACAGAACACATGAACACCAAGATTTTTATGTGGAAAACCCAAAATGGGAAAAACCATGGTGAGTGTTAGCTCACAATATAGTATAACCAATTATAAGATATTATAAAATGGTGGTTTCCACTTCCGTGACCTCGCGGTCCAAAAACAAAGGCTCACTTCCTATAGAATTTCAATGATTGAATGGCTTTCAACCATAAAATGAACTGATAGAGTACACCTAGTGAGTGCAGATTCAGCTCCAAATAAAGCTCAGTAAACGGACTTGACACACTTCATCATATTCACTCTTCTTCACACTCGCGATTCACATCATAACCATTAAGGCAATCATCAATCTTCAAAACTATCTCATATATATATGTATATATATATATATATGATGTTTTCGCAAGCATCAATTAGGTCAACCTAATTAGATGTACTTCTCATTCACTAAGAATACCAACTGTTGGTTTCAGGATTTCACAAAGACTTCTCAAAAATCAATTCACACATCCAACATGCTACAACAAGTTGGTATGGACCTAAAATTAGGTCGCATTAATATATCCATAACAAAAATTAATTCACCATTACACAATACATCCATTAGGTCAGCCAAGGATAGACCTAATAGCACAATTGCTAATACCAGTGTAATACCAATACCCCATACAAGCATCTAGATACATGAGACCTTAAATGTACATGCTCCCAACATCTACAAACCATTTCCCAAAACCAAAAGCAGCGATAATCACTAGTATACAAATGTGGACCAAAATATCAGAGGATGTAAGAAAAATACCAGTTCAAATACCGAACTAGAATACTAGAACAACTTCAGATTTGATCTTGCAATTGCAACTCATATATCATGGTGACATCAATGAAAACAAAAAATAACAAAATGAGATGTTCTTCATTTTTCTAACAATCTCCCCCTTTTTCATTGATGGAGACATGTGCTAAAAGGAATATTTACAAAACTTCTTATTTACAACACTTCTCCCCTTAACACTAGCATTTCACCATTCTTCACTCCCCCTTTGACATCAAGGACAAAGGGCGTCCCAAAAAAAACTTGAAAACATGAAAACAAAGAAAACAAAGAAACATATTTCAATCGGAGGATGGCGAGCCTTGAAGCTCCTTTAGAATACCTTCCCATACTAATTTTTCATTCTCCCAACTATCCTTCACGACAATCAACATCCTATTCAAGGATTCCAACTCTACCAGAGTTTCTTCTGCACCATCTAAAGTAACAGGAGTCAATTTATATTCTCAAGTTTTTCTGTACATGCCAGAGACTTGCCAACCAAAGTGTATTCTACTCTTACAATGCCACTCAATTGATCAAATTTTCTGATAATTTCCTCCTACTTCTACAACGATTTTTTTTTTTCTTTATGCATAGTGATGGTGTTCCATGTTGATATGTCTCTATCTTTGGATAGGCTATAAGTACCAAAGACAATAGACAATTGAGACTCAATGGATTCCATAACAACCTTAATATTCTAAGTGGCATCTAGCCACTTCAAGCAATAAGCAAGAACAACATTTGCTTTTGACTCACAAACCTTCATGGTTTCCAGATTCTTTTTAGCACTCGAGTGTGCAAGAGCACACTTGTCATGTAATGATAATAACCTTTTCTTTGCCAAATTCTCCTCAACCTCTTGTCTTTTCTTTTCACTAAGCCTGGAGGTATACTCCTTGAAAGATTCCAATGACAATCTCAAATTTTCAACAAGAGCGAGAGATGTATCAATGGTTGCACCAGATAGGACTTCTTGGAATGCCTTGAGAGAATCTTCTATAAGTTTTGTTCCTTTCTAATGTGCTTCAATAATTTCCTTCCTTCCAGATGCTTGCATAGCATCTCCTAACACTACTTTATGCACTGGAGACATCTTCTCCATATCCAAAAAGCCTTCAATCATAGGAAGCTGTAGAAGCTCCTGGGGAATTATCAGCTGAAATTTGATTTGCTTGGATAACAGGCCTTTCAGAACATCATTATAGAGGATGATTCTCCAGGATTCTTAAGAGGTTTTACAATATTCTTTTCACTTTCTTCATTTTTCCTAGAAGATTCTTCATTTTTCTCTTCTTCCTCTCCATTTTCCTTGCTCTCTTCTTCCATTTCCTCTTCTTCTTCTTCTTCTTCTTTCTTTTCTTTCTTTTTGTCTTCATCATTGTATTTATCATTGTTATCCTCTTCATCATTTTCATCATTTTCATCTTTATTTTTCTCTTCCTTTGAATTATCTTTTTCTTCTTCTTCACTACCTTTTCTTTCTTCTGCATTTTCTTGTTCATTATTGCCTCTTTCTCCTTTAGTGTACTCCAGAGGAGCATCATTGTGCTTTTCAAGCTCAACCTCACCTTCATTCTTCTTTTCACCTTTCAGAGGATCATTTTCACCACCGACATCAACTTCAACATCAATATTTTTAGAAATATCTTCATTACCTCCATCACGAGGAATATTTTTCTCAACATTTTCAGCAACAACATCTTCATTAGCTTTAAGCATGCCATATTTTTCTGTTGTATCTTGGATCACTTTTATTGTTTCCTTCCTCACCTTCTTTGTAAAATTCTTATTCCTTGTCATCAACATGTTTACTCTTTTCTTCATCTGAAACATTTATGCACAGATCTTCTTCAAAGATTCCAGATCATCTGGGGTCAGGGAATACCCAATCTTATTATATGCATCATTCCTTATTTTCTCTTCAAACTCAATAGCCTCTGATCTCCTTTTCATCAGATTTTCCCATATACTTTTAGGTATATCTTTCTTTATATAATCCCACTTAACCTATAAGATGATAACATATTGAATAACACCTAAAAGCAAAGTTTTCTTATCTTCTTCTCCAACATTATCATAGTATTTCATTGTAGGTTGAAGCATGTTCTCAAAATGTAGCAAGGAATTGAGAGTTACCTCTAATTTAAAGTGGGGACCAGAACTTACCAAATTATCCCGTTCTCCTCTTTGGTTCGTAGAAGCTTCGTTAGACACCTTAGTCATCTTTGATTCTGGTTTGGTGTGCACATGAACACCAAAATCTTGTGCTTCCTCATCATTAGAAGATGATACAACAATTAATCTCTTGGAACCAACAACTTGTGTAGAAGCACCTTCACTAGAGGACAAGCATCCTCTTCTTCTCCTCACTAGCTTTGCATTAGGATCTTCTTCTTCTTCATATTGATCATCTATAACGTTGAGGTTCTTCTCCCTTGTCACTTTCTCTTTCCTTCCTATCTTTGCAAGGGCTACCGAGGAGTTTCTTTTATCTTCCCAGATCTAGTAGTCAATCTGGTGTAAACAAGACCTTTTCCTTTATCAACGGTATTGGGTTCAATATTTGTTGCAAGTGTTGCAGAGGATTTTACAGAGGTAGTCCTTTTGTATCTCCTTGAGCTAGATGATCTTCCTCCAACTGTTCTCCCCTATCCCTTCCAATGGAAATTTTCTCATCAGTTAATCCAACTTCTTTAATCTTTTTCTCCACTTTCTTCCTAATTTTAGGATTTTTCTACTCCAGATGAATTTCCATAGACGTTTTAGCATATGTCCCAATTTTGGGTTCATTGGGATCCTTCGGATTCTTTAGCAACATTTCCACATAACATTCAACTTCTTCTTCTATTACCTCATATCCCAAAGGTTGAATCCATATGGTTCTAGGTTCTACAGCCTCAATCATGCATTCATTAGAGGAAACATGGAATATGATGTCATCTTTATTCTTCTCAACAATTTTCCTCATAATCCTTTCACTTTCATTCATGTTTCTTTTGAATACAACAAAAAATGTTGTTAGAGCATCATATTAAGCATCCAAATTACCCAAAATATGAATGCAATCAAAAATTTGATGTGCCACTGGTCTAGATGAATCCCAAAATACTTCATTATTCCTTCCTAAAAGTTTCTTCATGAAATAAAACAACAAACATACAATCAATGAACCAAATTTGAAATCATACTTCCTTTCCTTTATTGACTTCAAGTTCTCAAGAAACTGTAACCAAAGAAGCTCACATAGATCATAATATACACCATTTATAACCATATCAAAGCTAGTATGGATTGTTGTAGCCGAAACAAAGTTATCTCTGTTTGTGATGTATATTTTGTGATCAATCATGATAGTTGCATACTTCACAACCAGATTAGTGATGGATTTCATTGCTAACACTCTCTTTCCATATGTAGCTCCTATAAGTTCCATTACAACCTCATTTTTCATGGATTTCAATACAGGTATTGTACCTTTATCCTAGAGCCTAGTAATAGCCCTAATCACTTCCTTATTTATCAGGTGCAACCAGTCAGTCCACAAGAATTTATCATGAATTCTACTTAGGACTGATTTCAAAAAAAATTCATCATAGCTAAGGTTAGGAAAATTGTTCCATCTTTCTAACCTCTTCACAACCAAGTTCGAGTACTCAGGTTTTATCAAGAAATCATCACCAGTAAGTTCATTTTTCCAAATGTCAATCAAATTTTTGTGGTTGAATTCCTCATACTTTACATGAATATACATCCTTTTATCCTCGATTGACATAACTCCATGAGGGATTGATGAGAATGCGCCCATGGGGTCATCTTCAAAAACTTTTGAGGAATATTTTTGTTAAGAGGGTCTTGGCCTCTTCGACGCTTTAATGACTATAGGGGTTACCGTTCTTCCAATTTTTAATTCAAACAACTCAAACAATGTAAAACACAACTGTACAAAAGATTAAAATACATTTTCTTCATGATGAACCACAACTAGGGTTTACATAGCTCGAACTCCAAATCTCCTCAAGAATGCCCCAAAATCTCTTCAACTTCTTCAAATGCACGAATGATCAAAATACCTTAAACATTTCCTTTATAAAATAACGATCTTCCCTAATTTGCATTAAATGTGGACAATTTGAAAAGGCTGCTAAAAAACTCCTCTTTTACTCAGAAAAACCCTAATTCACTCTGCAAAAGATCATTCCTTCATATTTTCTTCTAGTTCCTTTCCAAAACCTCTACATATTCATTCTTCACATTTCATCCTCATGCTAGCATTTGACATGCCATTTATCTAGGGTGTTCTTATAATTTTCTAATAATGCTCCCCCTACGACCTTGCTAGGTCTAATTATTGAATAAATCATCTATACCGATGAGGCATAACTCGTCAAGAGTCTCTGGTTCTTTCTTTATTCCTCCAAATGTAATGCCCCGTTTAATAACCTAAGAATGTTGCAAAAGTGTTATAATGGTGTAATAATTTTTTTTTTTAAAGTATTAATTACTTAAGTTATTTAATTGCATACATTCTTAGGTTACTGACGCTACACTACTTTGAGTTTTCTATAAGTGACTAAAGTATTTCACATTGTGTAAGGCCCCACCATGCATGTGATTAGTAAAGTTGTAATCTATATTATGTGTTCCTAAATAGATGGCAAGATGTATTGTGGATGAAAATAGTGTGATTATTTGATAACATTCTTTCTTTCATTCTAACATTTTACTTATGCTACCATGAAGGAGTTAGGAATCATAAATTGTGAATATGAGCTTAAATTGTAAATGAAATGGTTGCAAACTTAAACCTTATTCTAGTTACCAGAATAACGTGATATATGATTGTTTCTTATGGTTTCATTGGTAATGTGCAGGAAAGGAAGAGTCAGTACAAGAAGGGAAGACCATTGAGTATTTCAAAAGACATCTTCTTATGGTCATGAATTTGACCCCCTTTCAAGGCTTAGAAGGAAATAAAGTTAACAAGTTGATATAAAAGGGATGATTTATATTTTGGGTTGAGAAGGTATTTATTTGTGTGCCAAGTGAGTTGTAAGTTGGGGGATAAGGTTTAGAAACCATTATCCAAGTTGAAACTCGGATAGGTCCTTAAATGGGTCTTTAAAGAGGGTGGTTGGTCAATTTCTTGGGTGGGGATGCAAAAATAAACCCCCTAGGGTCTATACCATAGTGGTAGGGGTCAAGTAGACATAAAATAGTGCCCCTAGGACATGATTTGACCCTTGATAAGTCCTCATGATGGAGAGTGACGAGTTTTGAAGAGAGGATGGGATGGAAAGATAGAGGGGTTGTCCAAGTGCATGTTTCCTATTTAATAAGGAAAATACTCTCATTGATGGAGGTAGGTACACTTCACATCTCCCCACCTAAATTTGCAAGTTGTAACTCCTATATAATTTAGAGAGGAAGAATGAGTGGGGTGTTACCCACTTCTCCTTTTGGAGAACTTTAGAGAAGATGGCAAGAAGAATGAGAAGATGAGAGGAGTCCTCTTGGAAAGAGAGGGATCTAGATGGCTTGGTTGGAGAGGAAAGAGGGATTAAAGAGTTAAATCCCAACACCCAAAGCAAAGAGATAAGTTCTTCCTATTTTCCTTTACTCTTGTTTATTGTTGTAAAAAGGTCACATAGTGTAGACATTTTGGTTGAAAATAGAAGTGGAGAGCCTAGATGTATGAAAATGGTGCTTTGTTAATTCTATCCTTTGTAAAGATGAGAAAAGACTCCACTATCATCATGGAGCTTCAATAAATCCTTGCTCGGGGGTATGGCTAGAGCCCATGAGGCTCCATGATGCCATTATGGTAGGGTGGAGAGCAAGCCTTAAATAGTTGTGTCTCCATTGTATTCCCTTAAATTTGTTTGTAATATGGAAATCTAGTGTTTTGATGTGACATGAAAGAGAATGGAAAAGAAAACAAGGCTTATCATATATGTGTGTTATTCTTTGTATTATCAAGTAATGAGTGTAGTTTTGTAAGTTGATATTTTGTGGTAGAAGGAAGTGGTGGAATAGAGCAAGCCTTTGTTTATTGACCTATAAAAAATCATTATTTTCTCAATAGTTTTGTAATATTAAGTTAAAGAGGTGAGTGTCATAAATGTCCAATGAATAGAAAAAAAAAAAAAAAAGAAGAAAAGAAAAGTAAGTCTTATTTGTTGTGTGCATTCTTTATAAAATTAGCTTTTGGGATCAGAAGAAATTTGCTAACTGGTCTATATAAAACTGTCAGACTCCATAAAAAAAAAAAATGCAAGGAAAGCATACGTAGAACTCTATTTCACTTTGGAAACAACAGATAGATATCAATAAATCCATTGTTGCCAAGATTCTTATGCAAGTTGGTTTACAACTGTTTTAAAAAGGAGGATGTAAATAAGATTCTACTGCTGTTATATTTCATTACCAAATTAATTTAACTATCTCATTCATTTAGATGCTGTTGAATGAAAATCTACATCTCAGAGGAAAGGACACGAATAACTTAATTTTATTAAGTCTCACACCTCTTTGTCCTACTAAAATTTATTCTTATGTTGGAACAACAATTATGGAGTTTTCTATCGGTAAAGAGAGAGAGGTGTATGGTCTAAAGGAACTATTGTATTATTTTGTGTTCAAAGATATTTGGGGATTTGTGGAAAACCCGGCATTTGAACCTAAAATGTGAAGACTCTATTTCCTTGGGCTTCTGGTTAAAGCTTAGTTTAGATCGTATCTGAAATAAGAATGAAATACGATTTGATCAAAAGGACAAGTGCTGCTATGTTCAAATAAAAAAATTTATTGAAAATAAAATAAAATAAAATGAGATAAGATAATATACAAATAAACAAAAAATAGAATGAGGAAGAAAGGTCGCATAATTTCTCGTGCATGTCGTTTGACAAATAGAATATCACCCAGTGTAGCCGGCCACTGTATTTTCTATGACCAAATGCATGGATCAAAGCGTAAAGCCTGTGTGAATGTATTTGTAAAGTTGTGGAGCATATCATGGTTTGGATCCTCCATTCTACAATCGAGCATATCCCAGGAAGCCACCCGTCTTTCTCCATATATTTATGCAGCTTGCTCCCATGGACTTCCACCGAGCATTCGTTGCAAGCCATCAGTAAGAGTAATATTAATATTAATACCCCAAAGAAATTTTTTTAAAAAAAACAAAAAAACAAAAAAACATGCATGTATTCCCTCTAGACTACACAAAGATTAACTTTGATCATAGATACCAATATTAAATTGACGTAAATCTCCTACTTCAACCTTAGAAGTCGTCTCCTGCCACGAAGCAATTACATTGTCCCAAAATAAATTTTGTGTCATCAGTACTGGGAAACTATCCTCGTTCCATTCTCAAGCAGGAACATATATAGTAGCCAAACGGAAATGAAGAATATTTACAGCAAAATGAAGAAGCATATCAGTTTAAATGTTCCATTATTGCGGCCAGGTTACAAAGAATCATATCATACAGCCATGCGAAATGGATGCCAATATGTTTTGGCAGGTTTATGTCATGATCATAAACCTGCTTCAGTAGTCGGTGGGATGTTATGTCACCATCATGCTGTAAATGATAAGATCTACGGCTTAGATAAGATAGAGTAATAATAATAGCTAACATTTCATCAAGGTAATTCAACTACAAATTTAATATCCTCACCAACCCTGTCAAATATCACTGGATACTTGGTTTTTACACCAAAATGCATGAATCCGCCAAGTTCAATCTGAAATCTATAAATAAATAAATAATGAAAGAAAGCAACCGCCATAGTACTCTAAATAAATACATTGCTCAACTTGAATTCCTTTCCCTGGGACTAGGGCTAGTACCCTGGCACCGCGAACAGTGATGAGTAAATGCTTTTACTGGATGTTTGGAGAAAGAAAAAAAAACATTTCCTCCAAATTTATCACATCAGCATTAAATAGATATGGGCTGCACACTGCTTTCCTGACAAGTCTTCTGAGCAGAGTGGTTGTGTTTTTATTTTTTTTGGTGGACGGTGTAATAATTCAGCAGATTGGAAACTTTCCCCAAAGCACTGGCATTGCGGACCATTCAAGTTAATAGTTCTGTGACCATGCAAACAGCGGCGGATAGGTGTAAAGAATTAAATGGACAACAACCTAATTGATTCCTCTCTGGTGAGATATTATTATATTAGGTAGTAATTTAATGCCCCTCCACGAAAGAGAGTTTGTGCCTTTGCGGCCGAGACGCTGTTGATACGGATGTAGGAAGCAAATAAATGAAGACAGAACTCAACAATATTTAAATACTATATTAAGATCATAAATAAATTAAGGTTTATAAAATTTGAAGAAATTCATTTATTTAGGAAAGATAAAAAAAAAAAAAGAATTACTATGAAACCACCGTGCAAAATGAGCATTTTGAGATTTAGTTCTCTTTTACTGGCGAGAGTGTGTTTTGAATGTTTAGTGAATTACGATAATAACTAGTAAATAATATGGACGTCATTAAATATAAAATAACTTAAAGTAAATTTTAATATGAGGTAGTGAATGCTCTATGTAAATAAATAAAAAAGAAAAATATCGATAGATATAATAACCAATGTGATTATTATTATGGAAAAAAAGATAATATGGTTAATAAATTAACATGAGTAGTAATTTCAATTGATATAAAGTAATTGGGAATTGGGAAGTAAGTGGTAAATTTAGTAGTGGGTAAAACTAAGTGGGAAATAATTGGGAGGTAAGTGGTAAGTTTAGTAGTGGTAAAACTAACAGTAATGTTTAGTTATTTTAATATAAATATAAATATAGAGAGCAATATTAATACCGGTGTTATTTAATTGCAAGGTTAATGGTAAATTTTGAATGTAAACTCAATAATAATGTTACTATTAATAATAAATATTGGTATTTATTTACATTGGTAAGGTATCATATGTAAATGCTAATATTATTATTAAATTAAATAATGCTAAATTGAGATTAAAATTTTAATTTAGTTAGTTGACTAACAACACTAATACGAATATTTAGAGATTGAAAATTAATGATAATAATAATATTTGATTTAATAATAATAATATTTTGATGGTAATTCTAAACTTATTCACAGTTTTATTATTTTGAGTAAACAAAAGCAATAATACCAAAATTTGAGGATAGATGTTAATAGCCTTAATTGATATATCAATTTTTAGAAATTAAGCAATGTTTGATCTAAGGGTAAAAATGACATTGATGTAAAATCAAGATTAAATGATGGTATTATTAGTTATAATGAAAGTGATATTAATATTGTAAATTGGAGGTGAAATATATTAATACCATTCTTCTATGAAATGGGATTATCTTTATTTACTAACTATTACAAGACAATTAAATTACTATGTTTTAATACTGGCTATTGACCAATAATAATACTACCATTAATGTGTTTTTTTTGTTTTTATTAAATAATAATGTTAATAAATCTTGATTGATGGGCAAGCAATAGTACTAACATTTAGGTAATGAATAGGCCATAATTTTGTTGCTAGAGTTCGATTGATAGGGCATGACAATCTTCACCATGCAAAGGCGTGCTCAGTATAAAGTCTTATAACTAGAAGAATAGTTGTTTTATGGTGAGCAAAACTATTGTAGTCCCTTAAACTAATTGTTAAAAAAAATAAAATTGTTGGGTTTTCTGGTTGAAAATTTTAGGCATGACATTGCACATAATAAATAATAACATAAGATAAACATTGCATAACATTGAAATTTTTCATTCAAGATATAATAAAGTACAAACATGATTTTTCCATACATTGCATTTAATATGATATTACAATACTCATCCAACTTGATGAGGTAGTTCAAATAATAGTTACAATTCCAATTACATTGATCACCTCTTATACAATTGAGGGATATTTTAAAATACAAGTTTACAATATACAATGATGAAATAAACATAAGATCCAAGTGCGAGCTCTCCATCCATGAAGCTCTCAATGCCACGATCAAACTGGGGACCCAACGGAGTAAGGTGCACGTTCCACCCAACCATGTGGTACCCGTAGGTCCACCCCCCGTGCTAGGAGATAGTAATAAGGTTACCTAGACCTAATCTACTAACCCTAGACACTAGTACAAACAATCTAATGGTTACATTGCTTCCAGATTTTGACAATTGAATTTACTACTACATAGGGTTAACTGTTATTCTAGGTGGAGTGTCATCTCAACGATGCAAAGGTTACCCTGGTGTTTCTTCCTAGGTTCCGGCCCCAATCCTTGGGTTACCCTGGTAACCTCTTACGAAACCCGGCCCCTATTGCATACTGTTGCGGAATCGAATGTCCCTTAAGGAAACGAGACAACGATTTGCCATTCCAGGCCTTCTCAACTTATACTCATGACTGTAGTAGCTCAAGAGTCATAAGCGAGGCATACAAATCTTGTTAAAAGTTTTAAATCTAACTACTATGTCATTTAATTATCACTGACTTAGTTAACTATTTGTAAGTTACCCTGACACCACTTTGTGTGTCGGCCCTTACAAATAGCCACTCCCCTAAACATAACAAAGGTTTCCTAAGTTTTCATAACAAAGGTTTACAAGTGTACAATCATACAAGATACAATTTCAACGCTATTCATTACGAATATCAAAGTTTATGTTCACAAATATCTGGTATCTAAATACCATACAAAAACCATGTACACATCTTAACCAATACAGAAATTCAGCTTTACAACCACTATCCCCACTTTTACAATTGGTCTGGAAGACTTAAATAATTACGACATTCCCAATTTGCCCAACTAGAAACACAATTAAAGCAAATTAAGAAAATTACACATCTACTGTTCGGATTTACTATATCCAATCAATCAAATATAATTTGCATAAAAACCAGTTAACTTAATTAAATTACATAATCAAATATTCTAAATTATAACTTCCTTAATTTCATATATTGACATATTTCTCAACTTATCAAATACGAGTATTTCATAAAAATCAAATTTTAAAACATACTCATATTTTCTCAAAAATAAAAATAATCATTCAAATAATCTTATTTAAATAATTATTTAAACTTATTAATTCATTTATATTATTAAATTTAACTATATTTTTAAACTTAATAAAATGTCATTTATTTATATATAAAAATCTATATATATAATATATTATAATATTATAAATTATATATAATATATTAATAATATATTACATATAAAATATATATTATAAAAAATATTATATAAAATAGAAATTTAAAAAAATATATGAATAAACAAAATTAAATTTATCCATTGGAAGGGCCGGCTACTTCACATAGTCGAACCCTACCATGGGCGCGGCTGTGGGCAGCGCCGGCGCGGCTGTGGGCAGCGCCGGCACTGCCCTCATAGCCACTCCCCATCATGGGGGTCGGTTGTGGGGAATAAGCCCCCCCGCGGCCCCACAAATTTTTTTATTTTTATTTTTTCAATTTTTTTTAAAACAAAAGCATTTAAAAAAAAAAGAAATTTCTCTGTTAAAATTTCTGACTCCATTAATCACGTAAAGTGATTTTCGAATTTCAAAATTTTCTTTTAATGATATATATACATTAATATATGTATATATATATATACATTTCAATATATATATATACATATATATTCTTTGCAATAACATAAATTCACTGTGTCTGTGCATTTTAAACAGGAAATAAAAAAAGAAATATTTTTGTTCTGAACAAATTAATTTATTTTTTTCCAGAATAACATATTTACACAGAAAATCAATAACAGGAGTTTTTTTTTTTTTAAATATAAGAAAGATCTTCAAATTTATTTCCTAATCATACAGGCAAATATCATCTTGATACCCTCCATAATTTTGCAATATCTCCTGTAGATTTTCTGTTGTTTAAAATTCTCTAATTTTCTCAAAAACTATATATTCCCAAAAATCATTTTCTTTTACAGCAAGATTTTCAAAGATTTTATTTTCAACAATAACAGAAAAGTAAAATTTTACAATTTAATAGATCTTTCTTTTATTGTTTCTTTTATTCTTGTTTTCTTGAATTTCTCACAATTAACAAACTAAATATTTTATAGTAAGTTCTCAAAGATAATACAATAATTTATCAATAAAGAAAGATTCTTTTCCAGAACAAACATAAAATACCAGGAAAATACCTGTGAATAGGAGATCTTGATTTTTGGAAAGAATCTTGCCTGGAGAATGCAATCTTCCCAAATCTTTCTTCAAAGTACCCAAATCCAATGAAAGCTTTGACTAACCTCCAAGAATCCTTTGAAGGATCTTCCAATCCCAAAATCAACCAAAATAAAACAGAGAGATAACAACTTCTAAGAAGATTTCAATTTTTATCACAGTAAGAGAATTTTTGCAAAAACTTCTGATAATTTCCCCGTGAGGAAATTGAATAGCCTCTGTAATTTCCGTGATCCACAATAACCTCTGTGAAAAATTTCAACAACCGTATGCAATTATGGCACTCACACACTTGTCGAGAAGTGGTTGAGAAAAATATCTTCTCCACTTCTTGGCAATTTTTTCCATTTCAAATTTTGCATGCCAATTTAATTTAATTAAAATTTTGCAAAACTCAATTTTAATATACATGCATTTTATTTTTATATTTTATTTTAATTTTCTAATTTTCCACATTTTAATTAATTTCCAAATACAATTTAATTAATTTTCAAATGCAATAAAAATTTCACACTTAATAATTTAATATAATTAATTTATTTATTTAATTAAAATAGTTTAATCTTTTAAGACCAACTATTTAACCAAATAAGCTAATTAATGAATTAAATTATTAAACAAGTAATTTCTACTACATTTAAACATTAATTAAATATCAATAATTAAAAACACAATATTCCAACATTAAAAATTAACCAAATTTACCTTTTCAAAACAATTTAACCAACAGAAAACACAATACAACCTATGACTCAAAACTGAAAACAAACAAAGTACTATGATCAGGATTAAAGACTAGGCTAGGGTAAACCAGACTACTATCTCCCGATCAACAATTTCCATTGAGTCTTGACACGCTTAGACCTGATAACACAGGTGGAGTCGGTGTCATGTACCTGCAAATCCTGCAACCAAGCAAATCACATGCATACAAATATATATATATATATAAAACATTAAACAGTCACACCGTGCGGAGAAAATCACAGATATCGCAGGGCACTCGCAAGCGAGTGATGCGATTCTGTTCTCCACACCAATACACTTCACAACAACCTGACGAAAAAAATATTGTTAGTCCATCATAAGCATGTACATAGCAATAAACAACTGAAAATAAACATCTAAACTAAATCCTATCATGTCTGAAAACAATAATCACCATACAAAGTATCATCATGTCACAGACACTCCATTATCACAAACCAGCCGACATCACAATATTAATAGAAGATCCAACACAACCCTCATAAGTCTAACAGTATGAAAGCATAGCAACAGGAAGCATAAGCATAAACGGAGGGGTACTACATCCTCCCCCCCTAGGATCAGGCTTGCTCCTGAAAGCCTACGAACAGATAGGGATAAAGTTCCCTCATGTGTGTCGCATCCTCCCAGGTAGCAGAAGCCTCATAGCTAGGATCCCATTGGACCCTCACTACGATCAACATGCAGGCCCACGAGGCCAAATGCAGTCTTTGAGAAGAATGGCCCGCGAGCTCCCAACCTTGATTGCCATCACCTCTACACAGCAGCAACACATTCAATCAGAGTACATGAGATATGTCGGGATGATATGGTCTAATGCCGACACATGGCATCATGAATCGCGAGACAAAATTTGGGTGGTAAAAGGCGGTCGATGCCATGGGACCGGAAATTCTCTAAAAATCAAATGGTCCAGCAGCTTGAGGCATGAAAGCTTAGAGCCTTTTCCATAACGGATTGGACTCTTTCGTGGTCGCACTCAAAGAAATACTCTATCACCAACAGCGAACTGTCGATCGATCCTATGCGCATCGACATACTTCTTTTGCCTATCCTGAGCTGCTATCAAATGCTCTCTAATACGGTCAACCTGTTGCTCCATGTCTCGAAGCATCTCAGGTCCAAGTAATACTCTATCCTCAAGTCGATCCCAACTCAAAGGAGTTCGACAAGGATGACCGTATAATGCCTGAAATGGTGGCATACCTATAGAACTCTGATATCCGTTGTTGTAAGCGAATTCTACTAAGTACAAGTAATCCTCCCAACGTGATTGTTGGTCCATTATTTACATCCTAAGCATATCCTCTAATATTTGGTTAACTCTTTCAGTTTGACCATCAGTTTGAGGATGATATGCTAAACTAAAGTTCAACTGTGTACCTAGGGCACGTTGTAACGAAGTCCATAAGGCAGAAGTAAAAATAGGATCTCTATCCGATGTAATCCTATGAGGAATCCCATGTAATCTACTTGATTGTCACTCATGGCTCATGCTCTGGGGTGGAGCAGACATATGATGAGCGAGCGGTGAAAAGTGAGCTGCTTTAGTCAAGCGATTCGCGGTTACCTGCATAATGGCATCATGTAATAGGCGTGATGGCGTGGAGAAGTAACCCAACAATAAAGTCGATGGATATGGCATCCCATTTCCATTGAGGAATGAGATGTGTGGCTGCAATAATCCGGCAGGATGATGATGCTTTCGGCTTTGACTGCGTGGCATTCAAGACATCTCGTCGTGGTCGGCGATATCGGCGTTTCATACCGGGCGAAATACAATTGCCTAAGATCGGCATGCATTTTCTTGACACCTGGATGAGCTGAATACAGAGCTCTATGAGCTTCAGTCATGATTAATGTACGAAGACTCTCTACATGAGGTACATAGATGCGACCTAAATGTCGTAATATACCATCCGATTCTAAGACATACCCTGCAAATCGACCTTCTAAAGGTCTACCCGATTCAATTTCTGACTTCACTTCCTAATATAATCTATCAGTAGGAAGTGCAGCTACTATTTGACCTCTCAAATCAACTTCAAGAGTAGTAGCAGAGATCTCATGACGTCGTCGACTAAGAGCGTCAGCCACTACGTTCTCTTTGCCTTGAACATATTTTACTTCGAAATCGTACTCACACAAGAACTCCATCCACCGTCTTTGCCTTGCATTTAAATTAGGTTGTGTAAAAATGTATTGCAAACTACGGTGATCAGTATGAAGTTCGAAGTGATGACCTAATAGAAAATGTCTCCATTGAACTAAAGCATGCACTACCGCAGCTAGTTCTAGGTCGTGAGTAGGATAGTTTAATTCGTGGTCCTTGAGTTTGCGAGAATCATAAGCAACCACACGCCCATCTTGAATTAAAACTGCTCCCAAACCCTCTAAGGATGCATCCGCACATACTACGAAATTCTTAGTAGGATCAGGGACAATGAGTATAGGTGCATTAGTTAGCTTTTCTTTAAGAGTCTGAAAAGCCAACTGACATTGTTCTGTCCAAACAAACTTCTTCCCTTTCCTCTGAAGAGAAGTAATAGGATGACCTATTCTAGAAAAACCCTCTACAAAACGCCTATAATAGCCAGCTAGACCCATAAAACTATGAACTTCACCTACATTAGTAGGTGCTGGCCAATCCACAATAGCTTGGATCTTTGAAGGATCCACAGCAATACCTTTTCCAGATATCACATGTCCAAGGTATTTTATTTCAGATTGAAAGAAGTCACACTTCTTCAGGTTTGCATACAATTGATTTTCCCTTAGACATTGCAAAACCTGTCTCAAGTGTTCTTCATGTTTCTTCATGTTTCTCGAATAGACTAAAATTTCAACGAGAAATACCAGGACAAAGCGATCAAGGTATGTACGAAATACACCATTCATTAAACTCATGAATACTGAAGGTGCGTTCGTTAACCCGAATGGTACTACTGTGAATTCGTAGTGCCCATAACGAGTTCGAAAGGCAGTTTTATGAATGTCTGCTTCAGCTATACACAATTGATGATAACCGGATTTCAAATCAATTTTAGAGAACACATTAGCTCCCTTAATTTGATCAAAAAGATCATCGATTCTAGGCAAAGGATAACGATTCTTAATCGTAACCTTGTTCAATTGACGATAGTCAATGCAAAGCCTAAGAGATCCGTCCTTCTTTACGAAGATGACAGGTGCTCCCCAAGGGGAAACACTTGGACAAATAAAACCCTTTTCTAATAATTCCTCTAACTGAATACGAAGTTCCTCTAATTCCTGAGTTGTCATTCTATAAGGAGCCCTAGATATAGGCTCAGCTCCAGGAACTAGGTCAACTCTAAAGTCGATATCCCTCTTCGGTGGCATTCCAGGAATGTCATCGGGAAACACATCCGTGAATTCCCTAAGAATAGGATGATCATCAAGAGATACCTCTCGACTCTCACCCTCATCTAAATCAGTAACTGTTGTGGCAAACAGTTGACATCCCTGTCGAAGACATCTCTTTAATTGCATTGCAGATATCATCCGCAAAGAGATAGGTCTTTGAATACCTACAATCTCTACTTCCACACCTAAATCATTAATGCAACTAACTGTCTTAAGTCGATAGTCAATTACAGCATGATAAGATGCTAACCAATCCATCCCTAATACTATATCGTATGATCCTAAGGGTGTAATGTATAAATCTACTAAGGTAGATAACGTACCGATTTTAAGTTTACAGTTATGTACTAAGTTATCTACTGCTACTTTCACCCCTGAGGCGAATTCAACTTGCCATTTACCACCTTGTTTTACTGCCACAAGACCACAACGGTCAACAATGGTCGGTGAAATAAAGGAGTTAGTGGCTCCAGAATCAAAAAGTATAGAAACATTAACACCATTTAACTTACCTGAAGTTTCAACCACCGTATTCTGGTGGTCAGCTTGGCGGTCATTAACCGCTGCATATACTGTATGTGCTCGTCCTGCATCACCCATTGTAGGCTCTGAAACTGTAGGTCGAGGCCCATAACCAGTGGAACCTCTCATCGGACACTGCCTAGCTATGTTCCCATGCTGCCCACATGAATAACAACCTATACCTGTGCCTCTACCAAATCCTCTACCACTTGAAGGTGCATTGGACTGCTGAAAACTACCCCTACTGACAGTAGACTGAGCACTCTGCGCAGGCTGATCCTGCCTATTGCACTTGTTGCGCCACCAATTGCTACCCTTTCCTATTTGAGGACTATTTTGTTGTTGTGGTTGAGAGTTGGCTGTTCTTTGAGGTGTCTTTTGTTGTTGTTGTTGCTGCCCACCCTTTGTGGGTGTTTGTTGGTTCTTGGAAGAACCACCTGTCTGTGCCTGTCCACCCTGTGGACTAAAACCTACTGCAGGAGCACTCCCAATCTGCACTCTTGTATGCCCACCTAAAGCCATAATTAGGTTCTCCTCAACTATGCGAGCCTTCTCCACTGCGACTTCCATAGTCTTTGGCTCAAAGAATCGGACACCACACTGATACGGGCGTTTAAGCCCCTAATAAAATGTTGTACTAGCATAGCTCATCATCGCCAATACCAAAGATAACGCTTGAGTTCAGAACCCACGCTCATATTTCCCCTCACAGAAGAGCTAACCGAATGAGATCGGAACCCACTGACCACGCCTAGTGTCCGATAGGAACCGTGCTCTAAACCTCTCGAGAAACATCTCCCAAAACACAGAACCAATATCTATGTGGAGCTTCTGCTCCTCTAGGCGCCACCAAGTAGAGGCGAATCCTCTCAAGTGCATAATAGCGCATTTGGCACGGGTATTGCTACCGTAAGGGTGCATGGCAAAGCATCTACCCAAATCTAGTAGCCAAGTCTTAGCCTCTAATCCTCCTCCTGAACCATCAAAGGTAGGAGGGCGTGCTCTCAGTAAATCCCTCATATGACCTGCGATGATAGCATCCTGATGTGCTATATCCTCTACTCTCCTAGGGGATCTATCTCTCTCTCTCACCACCTCCTGCTCATCTACCTGCCTAGGTCTAAGACGAGCTAGGACCTCCTCTAGCAATGGACATATCTGAGAACCCTCTACTGCTGACTGTACGAGATTTTGTCCCTCATTTCTCTGACCCATCTATTCTGCTTGGTCTCTATGGTGAGGGCTAGGAGGGGGAGTAACCTGAGGGATTGGCCCTCGGCCTCCACCTCGGCCTCTACCACGACTACTTCCTCCTCACCTAGGCATGTTCCTACACATAACAATTACGAGTCTTAGATACTATTCAACCAAGGTTATCAGTTGCGACACTACGTACTAGGTCAACCTAATGGGCTCTAGATTACCCAGAGCGTCCAGTGTTTGTAACCTTGGCTCTGATACCAATCTATAATGCCCCGTCTTAATAACCTAAGAATGTTACAAAAGTGTTATAATAGTGTAATAATTTTTTTTTTAAAAGTATTAATACTAAGTTATTTAATTGCATACATTCTTAGGTTAAGCGATGTTACACTACTTTGAGTTTTCCATAAGTGACTAAAGTATTTCGCATTGCACATAATAAATAATAACATAAGATAAACATTGCATAACATTGAAATTTTTCATTCAAGATATAATAAAGTACAAACATGATTTTTCCATACATTGCATTTAATATGATATTACAATACTCATCCAACTTGATGAGGTAGTTCAAATAATAGTTACAATTCCAATTACATTGATCACCTCTTATACAATTGAGGGATATTTTAAAATACAAGTTTACAATATACAATGATGAAATAAACATAAGATCCAAGTGCGAGCTCTCCATCCATGAAGCTCTCAATGCCATGATCAAACTGGGGACCCAACGGAGTAAGGTGCACGTTCCACCCAACCATGTGGTACCTGTAGGTCCACCCCCCGTGCTAGGAGATAGTAATAAGGTTACCTAGACCTAATCTACTAACCCTAGACACTAGTACAAACAATCTAATGGTTACATTGCTTCCAGATTTTGACAATTGAATTTACTACTACATAGGGTTAACTATTATTCTAGGTGGAGTGTCATCTCAATGATGCAAAGGTTACCCTGGTGTTTCTTCCTAGGTTCCGGCCCCCAATCCTTGGGTTACCCTGGTAACCTCTTACGAAACCTGGCCCCTATTGCATATTGTTGCGGAATCGAATGTCCCTTAAGGAAACAAGACAACGATTTGCCATTCCAGGCCTTCTCAACTTATACTCATGACTGTAGTAGCTCAAGAGTCATAAGCAAGGCATACAAATCTTGTTAAAAGTTTTAAATCTAACTACTATGTCATTTAATTATCACTGACTTAGTTAACTATTTGTAAGTTACCCTGACACCACTTTGTGTGTCGGCCCTTACAAATAGCCACTCCCCTAAACATAACAAAGGTTTCCTAAGTTTTCATAACAAAGGTTTACAAGTGTACAATCATACAAGATACAATTTCAACGCTATTCATTACGAATATCAAAGTTTATGTTCACAAATATTTGGTATCTAAATACCATACAAAAACCATGTACACATCTTAACCAATATAGAAATTCAGCTTTACAACCACTATCCCCACTTTTACAATTGGTCTGGAAGACTTAAATAATTACGACATTCCCAATTTGCCCAACTACAAACACAATTAAAGAAAATTAAGAAAATTACACATCTACTGTTCGGATTTACTATATCCAATCAATCAAATATAATTTGCATAAAAACCAGTTAACTTAATTAAATTACATAATCAAATATTCTAAATTATAACTTCCTTAATTTCATATATTGACATATTTCTCAACTTATCAAATACGAGTATTTCATAAAAAATCAAATTTTAAAACATACTCATATTTTCTCAAAAATAAAAATAATCATTCAAATAATCTTATTTAAATAATTATTTAAACTTATTAATTCATTTATATTATTAAATTTAACTATATTTTTTTAAAACTTAATAAAATGTCATTTATTTATATATATATAAAAAAAATATGAATAAACAAAATTAAATTTATCCATTGGCAGGGCCGGCTGCTTCACACAGCCGAACCCTACCATGGGCGCGGCTGTGGGCAGCGCCGGCGCTGCCTGTGAAGGCAGCGCAAGGTGCTGCCCTCACAGCCGCTCCCCATCATGGGGGTCAGCTGTGGGGAATAAGCCTCCCCGCGGCCCCACAAAAATTTATTTTTCAATTTTTAAAACAAAAACATTTAGAAAATGAAATTTCTCCTAAAATTTCCTACTCCATTAACGCATAACGATTTTCAATTTCAAAATTTCTTTTAATGATATATATATTATTAATATATGTATATATATATATACATTTAATATATGTATACATATATATATATACATTTCCAATATATATATATATATATATATATATATATATATTCTTTCACAATATAAATTCACTGTGGTTCTGCATTTTAAATAGAGATAAAAAGAAATATTGCTCGAATAATTAATTTATTTTTTTCCAGAATAACATATTTACACATAAAATCAATAACAGGAGTTTTTTTTTTTTAAATATAAGAAAGATCTTCAAATTTATTTCCTAATCATACAGGCAAATATCATCTTGAAACCCTCCATAATTTTGCAATATCTCCTGTAGATTTTATGCTGTTTAAAAACTAATTCTCTCAAAAACTATATTCCCAATTTCCCAAAAACAATATATTCCCAAAAATCATTTTCTTTTACAGCAAGATTTTCAAAGATTTTATTTTCAACAATAATAGAAAAGTAAAATTTTACATTCTTTTATTCTTGTTTTCTTGAATTTCTCACAATTAACAAACTAAAGATTTTATAGTAAGTTCTCAAAGATAATACAAGAATTTATCAATAAAGAAAGATAACAAACATAAAATACCAGGAAAATACCTGTGAATAGGAGATCTTGATTATTGGAAAGAATCTTGCTTGGAGAATGCAATCTTCCCAAATCTTTCTTCAAAGTACCCAAATCCAATGAAAGCTTTGACCAACCTCCAAGAATCCTTTGAAGGATCTTCCAATTCCAAAATCAACCAAAATAAAATAGAGAGATAACAACTTCTAAGAAGATTTCAATTTTTATCACAGTAAGAGATTTTTTGCAAAAACTTCTGATAATTTCCCCGTGAGGAAATTGAATAGCCTCTGTAATTTCCCGTGATCCACAATAACCTCTCTGTAACAAAATTTTCAACAACCGTATGCAATTATGGCACTCACACACTTGTCGAGAAGTGGTTGAGAAAAATATCTTCTCCACTTCTCGGCAATTTTTGCCATTTCAAATTTTGCATGCCAATTTAATTTAATTAAAATTTTGCAAAACTCAATTTTAATATACATGCATTTTATTTTTATATTTTATTTTAATTTTCTAATTTTCCACATTTTAATTAATTTCCAAATACAATTTAATTAATTTTCAAATGCAATAAAAATTTCACACTTAATAATTTAATATAATTAATTTATTTATTTAATTAAAATAGTTTAATCTTTTAAGACCAACTATTTAACCAAATAAGCTAATTAATGAATTAAATTATTAAACAAGTAATTTCTACTACATTTAAACATTAATTAAATATCAATAATTAAAAACACAATATTCCAACATTAAAAATTAACCAAATTTACCTTTTCAAAATAATTTAACCAACAAAAAACACAATACAACCTATGACTCAAAACTGAAAACAAACAAAGTACTATGACCAGGATTAAAGACTAGGCTAGGGTAAACCAGACTACTATCTCCCGATCAACAATTTCCGTTGAGTCTTGACACGCTCAGACCTGATAACATAGGTGGAGTCGGTGTCATGTACCTGCAAATCCTGCAACCAAGCAAATCACATGCATACAAATATATATATATAAAACATTAAACAGTCACACCGTGCGGAGAAAATCACAGATATCACAGGGCACTTGCAAGCGAGTGATGCGATTCTGTTCTCCACACCAATACACTTCACAACAACCTGACGAAAAAAATGTTGTTAGTCCATCATAAGCATGTACATAGCAATAAACAACTGAAAATAAACATCTAAACTAAATCCTATCATGTCTAAAAACAATAATCACCATACAAAGTATCATCATGTCACAGAATAATCCACTATCGCTCAAAACCAGTGATCACAATATCCAACACAACCTCATAAGTCTAACAGTATGAAAGCATAGCAACAGAAAGCATAAGCATAAACGGAGGGGTACTACACCTAATGACCTCTTTGAGGCTTTGAATACATTACATATGACCTTCACATGACCTTTTTCACATTGTTTACATTTCAAAATTCAAAATTTGTAAATTTTCCTATTGAAGGCATTTACAAAACAAGGTGCTACTACACCAAACATGAACTCCAAAATTACAATATTTGAGTAAATCTCATTACAATGCCTTAGGAACTTCATTCTCACAGATTTTTACAATGTCACTCATACATTCAAGATTCTCTTTAAATGTCTACATCATAGGTGCTCATTATGAGGTTAACTTCAATTGAGTAACTTGAGATTCCCTCGCTAAGCTTCGCATGATCTTTTATAATGGCTTCAAATCAGAATTGATATTTCTCAAGATCATCAAAATAAGGATGTTGCATTGTTTTTTTGGCTGAGATTCTCTTTGATGGATCATAAATCAGCATTTTTTGCAATGAGAGACCAACTGTCTTTAGTAGTTTACTTACAAACACGCAAAGTAAAAAGAGAAAGAAAGAGCATCCAAATGGAAATGAAATGAAAATAGATGGGAAGGAACTTATAGATAGGCATGCTAGTCTCTCAACTTAGTCACTCCTGGTCATACATCTTCACTATGAGTTCCAAGATACCTATTGCACAAAACCTCTCATGAATAGAGTAAGTTGAAATTTGAGATGCTCTTATAATGTCTACATCATAGCTGCTCATGATAAGGTTAACTTCAAATGAATAACTTGAAATTACCTCACTAAGCTTTGAAAACACTTTTGTAATGGCTTAAAATCATGATTGAGATTTGTCAAAATCATCAAAATAAGGATGTTGCATTGCTTTTCTGGCTGACATTCTCTTGGAGGGCTCCTAAATTTGCATTTTTTGTAAGGGGACACCAATCAATTTGTAGTAGGTTACTTAAAAATAGGAAAAGTAAAAGAAGATGATAGCATTTCCATCAAACAAATTAATGTGCAATTTGTAGTAGGTTACTTAAAAATAGGAAAAGTAAAAGAAGATGATAGCATTTCCATCAAACAAATTAATGTGCATACAAGTATAAATTAATAAGAACCAATGTGCATACTTAAAAATTAATCCAACGAACCATCTGGGTCTGCTCTGCTTTTTATTGTGTCTAGTATTGCTTCGTGGTCAGACTCACGGACCTTCCACAAGACCTTGTTCAAAGGTCTACCCCCATATTTGGTCAAACAAACATTGGATGCCATGACAAGGTTTGAGTAATGAAGAATCTTACGATGTCTGTCAAAGTCCTGAAACAACCAATGTTTAACACTCTTATGTGGGTACCTTCTAAGCCACATTCCAGTAACAACAACTGAGCCTGTAGGGTATTCAATGTTTTCTCCATCTCTAATTGGGGCCTCCAATTTCTTTTTGGACTCAACACAATGACACAACTAATAGTTTGTTCCCTCTTCATTTTTTTCATCTGCAATAATTGCATAAACTTTCCTTGCATTGATATGTGCAGCAAATCTCTCGAAATTAGTCAACATTACGATAATAATATGGAATTTCAAAAACTAAGCAAGAAAATATATTACCTGGTTGAACTAAATCTAATATGTGGTCAAAGTCAACTGATGATTCCATCTGGCGAGTAGTTCAATATTGTCGAGAGGCGATATCACGATGTGAAGTAAAGAGGCAAAGAGATAACTTATCAACCAGGCGCGTAATGCGATGGGGCTCGTGGTGAACTTTGGTGCTGGGCATTTTGCCGGTTCGTGGTTGGAAGGACAGCAATTCATGGGATCGTTGTGGGCTTGCGGCGGTTCCTTTGTGCGGACGCTGAACATCCATCAACCAAAAAATACCCTATGAAGCCAGAGAGCGTACCTTCGATACTAGACCCGCTCCAAGCATTACACCACTTTCGACAATTGATCTTTGCATCACATCCAGCTTTACCCTTTACATCTTTATACTTCTAACTCTTCTTGTGCTAATGCTCTTTTCATGCATGCTCCTAAACCATCATGCTCCCCCTTTCCATGCCCGGCCTCACAAAAGTTCCACATATGTTGTACACCTATAATGACATGCATCCTACTCAACCAGTAGAACATGTGTGAGTTCTTGAACTTTGTTGCACAGTTATTTGACCATATTATATGTCGGTTGTATGCTATGCCTCTCTGAGCCAAATCACTATAGAACATATGTAAGAAACCTTGCATGAATTCTCTAGAGAATGTGTGCAATCATCACTAATATAAAAGTGATAGTCCCTCAATACCTTCCTTTGGTCCTTTGTACTATCAACTGCATGAATGAATGCTATTTGCACAAATATCAAAACTTTTGTGGAGTTGTAGTACTGTGACTTCACCTCACAATGTGGCTGTAAAGTGTAGTTCTCTGCAAAGTCAACCACTGATACTATGCTTCCAACTGGAAAGGTGTCCTTGCATATCTTGAATTGCATGTCCATCCATCGGGCTCTATGGGTATGCCTTGCATACTCATACAATATACTGTCACGAAACATGGACATAAACTGATACACTGGAATCTTCTAAACAACCAAATCACTCCTTTTTCTTGAGACCCATCTTTTGTTGTGTATGCCACCATTTTATACTTCCCGAACTCTACTAGTTTTTGTCCCACCTCATCTGTTCTTTCCATATGTTTACATATTAGCATACACTGCAAGCCACTACAATGCTCGCATGAACCATCCAAGCATGTTGTCCTGTAGAATATTTGGCCATTGTCTATTTCACATAAATTTTTTGATAAGAACTCTCTTGAACATTTTGGTGGGGCTTATATGCCACAATCCTGCAAAACATTGTTAGTATGCAAATCACAACATATAAAATGATAAACATCATAATGGTTAGAGAATTCAATATGTAGTCTATAGCAACAAGTAGTGCGTGTGTGATTTTATATCTGGACATAAAAAGGTTTAAGCATTTCAAAAAATCTTTGACAAATACTAATTTGAGGATAATCCATTTGAAATTTACGAAAAAATTGGGTTTGAGTCATATCCAAAAAATGCTTTGGATTTGGCTCATGGTTCCGACTATCGATTCTCCTTCTTACCACATCCCTTTGATTCGGAGATGGTCTTGTGTTATTCTTCCAATACTCTTCAATTAGTGTTCTCAATGCCTCAACAACTTTTTTTATCTTTTTGTGGTAGTCTCCTCGAGAACGCCCATAATTCATTTGAATCGGTGCTCTCAATTCTTTGACGCCTTTAAACGAATTTTGATAAAGCTTTTCTACTAATTCTCATTTGTTCACTTGTCTTTCTAATGAAATGAGATCTCTTTGTTTGACTGCTTACCAAAGTCAATGTAATGACACGTCATGTGACATTACTATCCTTTGAGCATGAGGTCTTACCCACACTCTCATATGCATCCATTAGATTCTTCACAATAGTGTTTTCACTCAATGCATTCGATGTTCTCAACCCTAGAGTCTTCATGATGTCTCTATACTTTATACCCTGCATCATTTCAACAAATAGTTGGCATCTTGCGGTCATATTTAGCCTTTCAAAGTAGAATTTTCAAATCTTATCAACATATCTTCTACAAGTGTGTGTTGGAATCTTACCTTCCATGTGCTACAAAATATCCTCATCAATATTAATCAAATACTTTGGCTTTCTACGCAAAATTCTAGGTGGTGTTCTCCTAGGTACATACATCTCAACATTAGGAATTTCATCAATATTTAATTGAGGTGGGATAGATTGTGTACCTTCAATCGATGGTGGAGTAGAAGACATACCTTGAGGTTCTCATGGGGATGATGGCATACCTTCTTCATCAAATCTGAGTGATGATGTACTCTCAATTTGAGATGCATTGGGTGGTGTCCAACCATATTCACTTGCGATCGATGGTGTCCCTCCATATTCACTTGTGGTAGCTAGTGTCCCTCCATATTTGCTTGTGCTTAATGGTGTCCCTTCGTATTCACTTTCCATAGAGGGTGTGTCTCCAACTATGGTATTTGAATCTGTCTTAGCATGATGCTTTCGCATTTGTGCCCTTTGTGCTGCCAAATCCTATTATCTTTTTGATGATTGAGGTTCCTCTTCAATTGGCTTGTTTTTGTCAATAGTACCCAATTTCTTCTTTTCACAATATGCCGCCACCCGTTCTCTCTCCTTGTCTTTGAAGGTTTCATACTCTTCGTCTGTTAAATTATTCCTTCTTCATTTCTTTGGCATGGTTGATAATTTTACCTGTAGCATGGTAATGAGACAAATATTAGTTCCTAAAGTATTTGTCCATTCAAATAAATGAAATATATGTCATTCAAGGCTTCATAAAAAATACTTATAATCATCTTGTACAAGACTATTTCTAGCATAGAAAAAGGTGGTGCAGGGGCTGGTTTTTTGTTTTAGTCTGATCATTTTGAGTTGGTTGGGGTCTTTACCACCTAGGTTGCTACCACGCTGCCCCTACCTTATCAACCCTACCCTATTGGCAAGCTAGTGGAGTGTTGGAAAGCTAGCTCACTCACTAGCTTTCCAATGCGGTAGGGTTGAGAAGGTAGGGGTAGT
>VDFB02113278.1:39275-58972 GCA_007258455.2 Sequoia sempervirens
ATTAGGGTTTAAGGGTTGAAGGATTAGGGTCGAGTGTTTAAAGGTTTAAGGGTTTAGGGTAGAGAAGGAGGGATGGATGGATATGCATCACCGTGGCACCCCATTTCTATGAGGCATGCGTTGCCCCTACCTTCTCAACCCTACTGCATTGGCAAGCTAGTGAGTGAGCTAGCTTGCCAACACTCCACTAGCTTGCCAATGCAGTAGGGTTGAGAACATAGGGGCAGCGTATGCCTCATAGAAATGGGGTGCCAATATCATCGTGGCACCCCATTTCTATGAGGCATACACTACCCCTACCTTCTCAACCCTACCGCATTGGAAAGCTAGTGAGTGAGCTAGCTTTCCAACACTCCACTAGCTTGCCAATGTGGTAGGGTTGAAAAGGTAGGGGCAGCTTATGCCTCATAGAAATGGGGTGCCACGGTGATGTATCCATGGCACCCCATTTCTATGAGGCATACATTGCCCCTACCTTCTCAACCCTACCACATTGGCAAGCTAGTGAGTGGGATAGCTTGCCAATAGGGTAGGGTTGATAAGGTAGGGGCAGCGTGGTAGCAACCTAGGTGGTAAAGACCCCAACCAACTCAAAATGATCAGACTAAAACAAAAAACCAGCCCCTGCACCACCTTTTTCTATGCTAGAAATAGTCTTGTACAAGATGATTATAAGTATTTTTTATGAAGCCTTGAATGACATATATTTCATTTATTTGAATGGACAAATACTTTAGGAACTAATATTTGTCTCATTACCATGCTACAGGTAAAATTATCAACCATGCCAAAGAAATGAAGAAGGAATAATTTAACAGACGAAGAGTATGAAACCTTCAAAGACAAGGAGAGAGAACGGGTGGCGGCATATTGTGAAAAGAAGAAATTGGGTACTATTGACAAAAACAAGCCAATTGAAGAGGAACCTCAATCATCAAAAAGATAATAGGATTTGGCAGCACAAAGGGCACAAATGCGAAAGCATCATGCTAAGACAGATTCAAATACCATAGTTGGAGACACACCCTCTATGGAAAGTGAATACGAAGGGACACCATTAAGCACAAGCAAATATGGAGGGACACTAGCTACCACAAGTGAATATGGAGGGACACCATCGATCGCAAGTGAATATGGTTGGACACCACCCAATGCATCTCAAATTGAGAGTACATCATCACTCAGATTTGATGAAGAAGGTATGCCATCATCCCCATGAGAACCTCAAGGTATGTCTTCTACTCCACCATCGATTGAAGGTACACAATCTATCCCACCTCAATTAAATATTGATGAAATTCCTAATGTTGAGATGTATGTACCTAGGAGAACACCACCTAGAATTTTGCGTAGAAAGCCAAAGTATTTGATTAATATTGATGAGGATATTTTGTAGCACATGGAAGGTAAGATTCCAACACACACTTGTAGAAGATATGTTGATAAGATTTGAAAATTCTACTTTGAAAGGCTAAATATGACCGCAAGATGCCAACTATTTGTTGAAATGATGCAGGGTATAAAGTATAGAGACATCATGAAGACTCTAGGGTTGAGAACATCGAATGCATTGAGTGAAAACACTATTGTGAAGAATCTAATGGATGCATATGAGAGTGTGGGTAAGACCTCATGCTCAAAGGATAGTAATGTCACACGACGTGTCATTACATTGACTTTGGTAAGCAGTCAAACAAAGAGATCTCATTTCATTAGAAAGACAAGTGAACAAATGAGAATTAGTAGAAAAGCTTTATCAAAATTCGTTTAAAGGCGTCAAAGAATTGAGAGCACCGATTCAAATGAATTATGGGCGTTCTCGAGGAGACTACCACAAAAAGATAAAAAAAGTTGTTGAGGCATTGAGAACACTAATTGAAGAGTATTGGAAGAATAACACAAGACCATCTCCGAATCAAAGGGATGTGGTAAGAAGGAGAATCGATAGTCGGAACCATGAGCCAAATCCAAAGCATTTTTTGGATATGACTCAAACCCAATTTTTTCGTAAATTTCAAATGGATTATCCTCAAATTAGTATTTGTCAAAGATTTTTTGAAATGCTTAAACCTTTTTATGTCCAGATATAAAATCACACACGCACTACTTGTTGCTATAGACTACATATTGAATTCTCTAACCATTATGATGTTTATCATTTTATATGTTGTGATTTGCATACTAACAATGTTTTGCAGGATTGTGGCATATAAGCCCCACCAAAATGTTCAAGAGAGTTCTTATCAAAAAATTTATGTGAAATAGACAATGGCCAAATATTCTACAGGACAACATGCTTGGATGGTTCATGCGAGCATTGTAGTGGCTTGCAGTGTATGCTAATATGTAAACATATGGAAAGAACAGATGAGGTGGGACAAAAACTAGTAGAGTTCGGGAAGTATAAAATGGTGGCATACACAACAAAAGATGGGTCTCAAGAAAAAGGAGTGATTTGGTTGTTTAGAAGATTCCAGTGTATTAGTTTATGTCCATGTTTCGTGACAGTATATTGTATGAGTATGCAAGGCATACCCATAGAGCCCGATGGATGGACATGCAATTCAAGATATGCAAGGACACCTTTCCAGTTGGAAGCATAGTATCAGTGGTTGACTTTGCAGAGAACTACACTTTACAGCCACATTGTGAGGTGAAGTCACAGTACTACAACTCCACAAAAGTTTTGATATTTGTGCAAATAGCATTCATTCATGCAGTTGATAGTACAAAGGACCAAAGGAAGGTATTGAGGGACTATCACTTTTATATTAGTGATGATTGCACACATTCTCTAGAGAATTCATGCAAGGTTTCTTACATATGTTCTATAGTGATTTGGCTCAGAGAGGCATAGCATACAACCGACATATAATATGGTCAAATAACTGTGCAACAAAGTTCAAGAACTCACACATGTTCTACTGGTTGAGTAGGATGCATGTCATTATAGGTGTACAACATATGTGGAACTTTTGTGAGGCCGGGCATGGAAAGGGGGAGCATGATGGTTTAGGAGCATGCATGAAAAGAGCATTAGCACAAGAAGAGTTAAAGTATAAAGACAGTGCAAAGTTGACAGATGCAAGATCAATTGTCGAGTGGTGTAATGCTTTGATGGGTCTAGGTAATGAAGGTACGTCTTCAGTTCATAGGTATTTTTGGTTGATGGATGATACTAACATTGCACCATATGAGGATTGTTGTACACTAACAGGATCGAGTGAGCTACACTCTTTCCTTAGCTCAAATGCAAGTTCATGGAGTATTCATACATGAAAGATGGCATGCTTTTTTCTTCATGTACAATGCAAGCTTGGAATGATTGTGAGTCAGGGGAGTGGGTTGAAAAATGGTTGACAAGTTATCTCAGCCCACTTCACACGTATCACCCTCTGACAACATTGGAACTAACACAGATGGAATCATCAGTTGACTTTGACCACATATTAGATTTAGTTCAACCAGGTAATATATTTTCTTGCTTAGTTTTTGAAATTCCATATTATTATCGTAATGTTGACTAATTTCGAGAGATTTGCTGCACATATCAATGCAAGGAAAGTTTATGCAATTATTGCAGATGAAAAAAATGAAGAGGGAACAAACTATTAGTTGTGTCATTGTGTTGAGTCCAAAAAGAAATTGGAGGCCCCAATTAGAGATGGAGAAAACATTGAATACCCTACAGGCTCAGTTGTTGTTACTGGAATGTGGCTTAGAAGGTACCCACATAAGAGTGTTAAACATTGGTTGTTTCAGGACTTTGACAGACATCGTAAGATTCTTCATTACTCAAACCTTGTCATGGCATCCAATGTTTGTTTGACCAAATATGGGGGTAGACCTTTGAACAAGGTCTTGTGGAAGGTCCGTGAGTCTGACCACGAAGCAATACTAGACACAATAAAAAGCAGAGCAGACCCAGATGGTTCGTTGGATTAATTTGTAAGTATGCACATTGGTTCTTATTAATTTATACTTGTATGCACATTAATTTGTTTGATGGAAATGCTATCATCTTCTTTTACTTTTCCTATTTTTAAGTAACCTACTACAAATTGATTGGTGTCCCCTTACAAAAAATGCAAATTTAGGAGCCCTCCAAGAGAATGTCAGCCAGAAAAGCAATGCAACATCCTTATTTTGATGATTTTGACAAATCTCAATCATGATTTTAAACCATTACAAAAGTGTTTTCAAAGCTTAGTGAGGTAATTTCAAGTTATTCATTTGAAGTTAACCTTATCATGAGCAGCTATGATGTAGACATTATAAGAGCATCTCAAATTTCAACTTACTCTATTCATGAGAGGTTTTGTGCAATAGGTATCTTGGAACTCATAGTGAAGATGTATGACCAGGAGTGACTAAGTTGAGAGACTAGCATGCCTATCTATAAGTTCCTTCCATCTATTTTCATTTCATTTCCATTTTGGATTCTCTTTCTTTTTCTCTTTTACTTTGCGTATTTGTAAGTAAACTACTAAAAATTGATTGGTCTCTCATTGCAAAAAATGCTGATTTATGATCCATCAAAGAGAATCTCAGCCAAAAAAACAATGCAACATCCTTATTTTGATGATCTTGAGAAATATCAATTCTGATTTGAAGCCATTATAAAAGATCATGCGAAGCTTAGCGAGGGAATCTCAAGTTACTCAATTGAAGTTAACCTCATAATGAGCACCTATGATGTAGACATTTAAAGAGAATCTTGAATGTATGAGTGACATTGTAAAAATCTGTGAGAATGAAGTTCCTAAGGCATTGTAATGAGATTTACTCAAATATTGTAATTTTGGAGTTCATGTTTGGTGTAGTAGCACCTTGTTTTGTAAATGCCTTCAATAGGAAAATTTACAAATTTTGAATTTTGAAATGTAAACAATGTGAAAAAGGTCATGTGAAGGTCATATGTAATGTATTCAAAGCCTCAAAGAGGTCATTAGGTGTAGTACCCCTCCGTTTATGCTTATGCTTTCTGTTGCTATGCTTTCATACTGTTAGACTTATGAGGTTGTGTTGGATATTGTGATCACTGGTTTTGAGCGATAGTGGATTATTCTGTGACATGATGATACTTTGTATGGTGATTATTGTTTTTAGACATGATAGGATTTAGTTTAGATGTTTATTTTCAGTTGTTTATTGCTATGTACATGCTTATGATGGACTAACAACATTTTTTTCGTCAGGTTGTTGTGAAGTGTATTGGTGTGGAGAACAGAATCGCATCACTCGCTTGCGAGTGCCCTGCGATATCTGTGATTTTCTCCGCACGGTGTGACTGTTTAATGTTTTATATATATATATTTGTATGCATGTGATTTGCTTGGTTGCAGGATTTGCAGGTACATGACACCGACTCCACCTATGTTATCAGGTCTGAGCGTGTCAAGACTCAACGGAAATTGTTGATCGGGAGATAGTAGTCTGGTTTACCCTAGCCTAGTCTTTAATCCTGGTCATAGTACTTTGTTTGTTTTCAGTTTTGAGTCATAGGTTGTATTGTGTTTTTTGTTGGTTAAATTATTTTGAAAAGGTAAATTTGGTTAATTTTTAATGTTGGAATATTGTGTTTTTAATTATTGATATTTAATTAATGTTTAAATGTAGTAGAAATTACTTGTTTAATAATTTAATTCATTAATTAGCTTATTTGGTTAAATAGTTGGTCTTAAAAGATTAAACTATTTTAATTAAATAAATAAATTAATTATATTAAATTATTAAGTGTGAAATTTTTATTGCATTTGAAAATTAATTAAATTGTATTTGGAAATTAATTAAAATGTGGAAAATTAGAAAATTAAAATAAAATATAAAAATAAAATGCATGTATATTAAAATTGAGTTTTGCAAAATTTTAATTAAATTAAATTGGCATGCAAAATTTGAAATGGCAAAAATTGCCGAGAAGTGGAGAAGATATTTTTCTCAACCACTTCTCGACAAGTGTGTGAGTGCCATAATTGCATACGGTTGTTGAAAAATTTGTTACAGAGAGGTTATTGTGGATCACGAGAAATTACAGAGGCTATTCAATTTCCTCACGGGGAAATTATCAGAAGTTTTTGCAAAAAATCTCTTACTGTGATAAAAATTGAAATTTTCTTAGAAGTTGTTATCTCTCTATTTTATTTTGGTTGATTTTGGAATTGGAAGATCCTTCAAAGGATTCTTGGAGGTTGGTCAAAGATTTCATTGGATTTGGGTACTTTGAAGAAAGATTTGGGAAGATTGCATTCTCCAAGCAAGATTCTTTCCAATAATCAAGATCTCCTATTCACAGGTATTTTCCTGGTATTTTATGTTTGTTCTGGAAAAGAATCTTTCTTTATTGATAAATTCTTGTATTATCTTTGAGAACTTACTATAAAATCTTTAGTTTGTTAATTGTGAGAAATTCAAGAAAACAAGAATAAAAGAAACAATAAAAGAATGTAAAATTTTACTTTTCTATTATTGTTGAAAATAAAATCTTTGAAAATCTTGCTGTAAAAGAAAATGATTTTTGGGAATATATTGTTTTTGGGAAATTGGGAATATAGTTTTTGAGAGAATTAGTTTTTAAACAGCATAAAATCTACAGGAGATATTGCAAAATTATGGAGGGTTTCAAGATGATATTTCCCTGTATGATTAGGAAATAAATTTGAAGATCTTTCTTATATTTTAAAAAAAAAAAAACTCCTGTTATTGATTTTATGTGTAAATATGTTATTCTGGAAAAAAATAAATTAATTTGTTCAGAACAGAAATATTTCTTTTTTTATCTCCTGTTTAAAATGCACAGACACAATGAATTTATGTTATTGAAAAGAATATATATGTATATATATATATATATATATATATATTGAAATGTATATATATATATATACATATATTAATGTATATATATATATATACATATATTAATGTATATATATATCATTAAAAGAAAATTTTGAAATTCAAAAAATCGTTGTACGTGATTAATGGAGTCGGAAATTTTAACAGAGAAATTTCATTTTTTTCTAAATGCTTTTGTTTTAAAAAAAATTGAAAAAAAAATAAATTTTTTTGTGGGGGGGGGCTTATTCCCCACAGCCGACCCCCATGATGGGCGGCTGTGAGGGCAGCGCCGGCTGCCCACAGCCGCGCCCATGGTAGGGTTCGGCTGTGTGAAGCAGCCGGCCCTGCCAATGGATAAATTTAATTTTGTTTATTCATTTTTTTTTTTATATATATAAATAAATGACATTTTATTAAGTTTAAAAAATATATAGTTAAATTTAATAATATAAATGAATTAATAAGTTTAAATAATTATTTAAATAAGATTATTTGAATGATTATTTTTAATTTTGAGAAAATATGAGTATGTTTTAAAATTTGATTTTTATGAAATACTCGTATTTGATAAGTTGAGAAATATGTCAATATATGAAATTAAGGAAGTTATAATTTAGAATATTTGATTATGTAATTTAATTAAGTTAACTGGTTTTTATGCAAATTATATTTGATTGATTGGATATAGTAAATCCGAACAGTAGATGTGTAATTTTCTTAATTTGCTTTAATTGTGTTTCTAGTTGGGCAAATTGGGAATGTCGTAATTATTTAAGTCTTCCAGACCAATTGTAAAAGTGGGGATAGTGGTTGTAAAGCTGAATTTCTGTATTGGTTAAGATGTGTACATGGTTTTTGTATGGTATTTAGATACCAGATATTTGTGAACATAAACTTTGATATTCGTAATGAATAGCATTGAAATTGTATCTTGTTTGATTGTACACTTGTAAACCTTTGTTATGAAAACTTAGGAAACCTTTGTTATGTTTAGGGGAGTGGCTATTTGTAAGGGCCGACACACAAAGTAGTGTTAGGGTAACTTACAAATAGTTAACTAAGTCAGTGATAATTAAATGACATAGTAGTTAGATTTAAAACTTTTAACAAGATTTGTATGCCTCGCTTATGACTCTTGAGCTACTACAGTCATGAGTATAAGTTGAGAAGGCCTGGAATGGCAAATCGTTGTCTCGTTTCCTTAAGGGATATTCGATTCCGCAACAGTATGCAATAGGGGCCGGGTTTCGTAAGAGGTTACCAGGGTAACCCAAGGATTAGGGGCCGGAACCTAGGAAGAAACACCAGGGTAACCTTTGCATCGTTGAGATGACACTCCACCTAGAATAACAGTTAACCCTATGTAGTAGTAAATTCAATTGTCAAAATCTGGAAGCAATGTAACCATTAGATTGTTTGTACTAGTGTCTAGGGTTAGTAGATTAGGTCTAGGTAACCTTATTACTATCTCCTAGCACGGGGGGTGGACCTACGGGTACCACATGGTTGGGTGGAACGTGCACCTTACTCCGTTGGGTCCCCAGTTTGATCGTGGCATTGAGAGCTTCATGGATGGAGAGCTCGCACTTGGATCTTATGTTTATTTCATCATTGTATATTGTAAACTTGTATTTTAAAATATCCCTCAATTGTATAAGAGGTGATCAATGTAATTGGAATTGTAACTATTATTTGAACTACCTCATCAAGTTGGATGAGTATTGTAATATCATATTAAATGCAATGTATGGAAAAATCATGTTTGTACTTTATTATATCTTGAATGAAAAATTTCAATGTTATGCAATGTTTATCTTATGTTATTATTTATTATGTGCAATGCGAAATACTTTAGTCACTTATGGAAAACTCAAAGTAGTGTAACATCGCTTAACCTAAGAATGTATGCAATTAAATAACTTAGTATTAATACTTTTAAAAAAAAAATTATTACACTATTATAACACTTTTGCAACATTCTTAGGTTATTAAGACGGGGCATTATAGATTGGTATCAGAGCCAAGGTTACAAACACTGGACGCTCTGGGTAATCTAGAGCCCATTAGGTTGACCTAGTACGTAGTGTCGCAACTGATAACCTTGGTTGAATAGTATCTAAGACTCGTAATTGTTATGTGTAGGAACATGCCTAGGCGAGGAGGAAGTAGTCGTGGTAGAGGTCGAGGTGGAGGCCGAGGGCCAATCCCTCAGGTTACTCCCCCTCCTAGCCCTCACCATAGTGACCAAGCAGAATAGATGGGTCAGAGAAATGAGGGACAAAATCCCGTACAGTCAGCAGTAGAGGGTTCTCAGATATGTCCATTGCTAGAGGAGGTCCTAGCTCGTCTTGGACCTAGGCAGGTAGATGAGCAGGAGGTGGTGAGAGAGAGAGATAGATCCCCTAGGAGAGTAGAGGATATAGCACATCAGGATGCTATCATCGCAGGTCATATGAGGGATTTACTGAGAGCACGCCCTCCTACCTTTGATGGTTCAGGAGGAGGATTAGAGGCTAAGACTTGGCTACTAGATTTGGGTAGATGCTTTGCCATGCACCCTTACGGTAGCAATACCCGTGCCAAATGCGCTATTATGCACTTGAGAGGATTCGCCTCTACTTGGTGGTGCCTAGAGGAGCAGAAGCTCCACATAGATATTGGTTATGTGTTTTGGGAGATGTTTCTTGAGAGGTTTAGAGCACGGTTCCTATCGGAACACTGGAGGCAGCGTAGGGCTGATGAGTTCCACGATCTACGTCAGTTAGCTCTTTCTGTAGAGCAATATGAACGTAGGTTCTACGAACTCAAGCAGTATGCTGGTATTGGCGATGATGAGCCTATGCTAGTACAACATTTTATCAGGGGCTTAAACGCCCGCATCAGTGGAGGTGTCCGAGTCTTTGAGCCAAAGACTATGGAAGTCGCTGTGGAGAAGGCTCGCATAGTTGAGGAGAACCTTATTATGGCTTTAGGTGGGCACACAAGAGTGCAGATTGGGAGTGCTCCTGCAGCAGGTTTTAGTCCACGGGGTGGACAGGCACAGACAGGTGGTTCTTCCAAGAACCAACAGACACCCACAAAGGGTGGGCAACAACAACAACAAAGAACACCTCAAAAGAACAATAACTCTCAACCACAACAACAAAATAGTCCTCAAATAGGAAAGGGTAGCAATTGGTGGCGCAACAAGTGCAATAGGCAGGATCAGCCTGCGCAGAGTGCTCAGTCTACTGTCAGTAGGGGTAGTTTTCAGCAGTCCAATGCACCTTCAAGTGGTAGAGGATTTGGTAGAGGCACAGGTATAGGTTGTTATTCATGTGGGCAGCATGGGAACATAGCTAGGCAGTGTCCGATGAGAGGTTCCACTGGTTATGGGCCTCGACCTACAGTTTCAGAGCCTACAATGGGTGATGCAGGACGAGCACATACAGTATATGCAGCGGTTAATGACCGCCAAGCTGACCACCAGAATACGGTGGTTGAAACTTCAGGTAAGTTAAATGGTGTTAATGTTTCTATACTTTTTGATTCTGGAGCCACTAACTCCTTTATTTCACCGACCATTGTTGACCGTTGTGGTCTTGTGGCAGTAAAACAAGGTGGTAAATGGCAAGTTGAATTCGCCTCAGGGGTGAAAGTAGCAGTAGATAACTTAGTACATAACTGTAAACTTAAAATCGGTACGTTATCTACCTTAGTAGATTTATACATTACACCCTTAGGATCATACGATATAGTATTAGGGATGGATTGGTTAGCATCTTATCATGCTGTAATTGACTATCGACTTAAGACAGTTAGTTGCATTAATGATTTAGGTGTGGAAGTAGAGATTGTAGGTATTCAAAGACCTATCTCTTTGCGGATGATATCTGCAATGCAATTAAAGAGATGTCTTCGACAGGGATGTCAACTGTTTGCCACAACAGTTACTGATTTAGATGAGGGTGAGAGTCGAGAGGTATCTCTTGATGATCATCCTATTCTTAGGGAATTCACGGATGTGTTTCCCGATGACATTCCTGGAATGCCACCGAAGAGGGATATCGACTTTAGAGTTGACCTAGTTCCTGGAGCTGAGCCTATATCTAGGGCTCCTTATAGAATGACAACTCAGGAATTAGAGGAACTTCGTATTCAGTTAGAGGAATTATTAGAAAAGGGTTTTATTTGTCCAAGTGTTTCCCCTTGGGGAGCACCTGTCATCTTCGTAAAGAAGGACGGATCTCTTAGGCTTTGCATTGACTATCGTCAATTGAACAAGGTTACGATTAAGAATCGTTATCCTTTGCCTAGAATCGATGATCTTTTTGATCAAATTAAGGGAGCTAATGTGTTCTCTAAAATTGATTTGAAATCCGGTTATCATCAATTGCGTATAGCTGAAGCAGACATTCATAAAACTGCCTTTCGAACTCGTTATGGGCACTACGAATTCACAGTAGTACCATTCGGGTTAACGAACGCACCTTCAGTATTCATGAGTTTAATGAATGGTGTATTTCGTACATACCTTGATCGCTTTGTCCTGGTATTTCTCGATGACATTTTAGTCTATTCGAGAAACATGAAGAAACATGAAGAACACTTGAGACAGGTTTTGCAATGTCTAAGGGAAAATCAATTGTATGCAAACCTGAAGAAGTGTGACTTCTTTCAATCTGAAATAAAATACCTTGGACATGTGATATCTGGAAAAGGTATTGATGTGGATCCTTCAAAGATCCAAGCTATTGTGGATTGGCCAGCACCTACTAATGTAGGTGAAGTTCATAGTTTTATGGGTCTAGCTGGCTATTAT
The DNA here is from genome assembly GCA_007258455.2 of Sequoia sempervirens. Classification (NCBI taxonomy): domain Eukaryota; kingdom Viridiplantae; phylum Streptophyta; class Pinopsida; order Cupressales; family Cupressaceae; genus Sequoia; species Sequoia sempervirens. The sequence continues at coordinate 50,917 of VDFB02113278.1, forward strand.
AGGCGTTTTGTAGAGGGTTTTTCTAGAATAGGTCATCCTATTACTTCTCTTCAGAGGAAAGGGAAGAAGTTTGTTTGGACAGAACAATGTCAGTTGGCTTTTCAGACTCTTAAAGAAAAGCTAACTAATGCACCTATACTCATTGTCCCTGATCCTACTAAGAATTTCGTAGTATGTGCGGATGCATCCTTAGAGGGTTTGGGAGCAGTTTTAATTCAAGATGGGCGTGTGGTTGCTTATGATTCTCGCAAACTCAAGGACCACGAATTAAACTATCCTACTCACGACCTAGAACTAGCTGCGGTAGTGCATGCTTTAGTTCGATGGAGACATTTTCTATTAGGTCATCGCTTCGAACTTCATACTGATCACCGTAGTTTGCAATACATTTTTACACAACCTAATTTAAATGCAAGGCAAAGACGGTGGATGGAGTTCTTGTGTGAGTACGATTTCGAAGTAAAATATGTTCAAGGCAAAGAGAACGTAGTGGCTGACGCTCTTAGTCGACGACGTCATGAGATCTCTGCTACTACTCTTGAAGTTGATTTGAGAGGTCAAATAGTAGCTGCACTTCCTACTGATAGATTATATCAGGAAGTGAAGTCAGAAATTGAATCGGGTAGACCTTTAGAAGGTCGATTTGCAGGGTATGTCTTAGAATCGGATGGTATATTACGACATTTAGGTCGCATCTATGTACCTCATGTAGAGAGTCTTCGTACATTAATTATGACTGAAGCTCATCGAGCTCCGTATTTAGCTCATCCAGGTGTCAAGAAAATGCATGCCGATCTTCGGCAATTGTATTTCTGGCCTGGTATGAAACGCGATATTGCTGACTACGTATCGAGATGTCTTGAATGCCAGCGAGTCAAAGCTGAGCATCATCATCCTGCTGGATTATTGCAGCCACATCTCATTCCTGAATGGAAATGGGATATTATATCCATTGACTTTATTGTTAGGGTTACCTACGTCATCACGTCGACATGATGCCATTATGGTAGCTATTGACCGTTGACTAAAGTAGCTCACTTTTCACCTGTTCGTTCATCATATAATGCTTCATCTGTAGCTAGGATATTTATGGAGGACACCGTTAGATTACATGGGATTCCTCATAGGATTATATCGGATAGAGATCCTATTTTTACTTCTGCCTTATGGACTTCGTTACAACGTGCCCTAGGTACACAGTTGAACTTTAGTTTAGCATATCATCCTCAAACTGATGGTCAAACTGAAAGAGTTAACCAAATATTAGAGGATATGCTTAGGATGTACGTAATGGACCAACAATCACGTTGGGAGGATTACTTGTACTTAGTAGAATTCGCTTACAACAACAGATATCAGAGTTCTATAGGTATGCCACCATTTCAGGCATTATACGGTCATCCTTGTCGAACTCCTTTGAGTTGGGATCGACTTGAGGATAGAGTATTACTTGGACCTGAGATGCTTCGAGACATGGAGCAACAGGTTGACCGTATTAGAGAGCATTTGATAGCAGCTCAGGATAGGCAAAAGAAGTATGTCGATGCGCATAGGATCGATCGACAGTTCGCTGTTGGTGATAGAGTATTTCTTTGAGTGCGACCACGAAAGAGTCCAATCCGTTATGGAAAAGGCTCTAAGCTTGCGCCTCGTTTCGTTGGACCATTTGAGATTTTAGAGAGAATTGGTCCCGTGGCATATCGACTCGCCTTACCACCCAGCTTGTCTCATATTCATGATGTTTTTCATGTGTCAGTACTTAGACCATATCATCCCGACATATCTCATGTACTTGATTGGAATGCGTTACAGGTAGAGGACGGGCAACTGGCTTTGGAGCCCATGGCCATTCTTCAGCACCGGACGCTCGGTCTCAGGGGTCGAGATGTTGATCAGGTGAGGGTCCAATGGGATCCTAGCTATGAGGCTTCGGCTACCTAGGAGGATGCGACACGCATGAGGGAACTTTATCCCTATCTGTTCGCAGGCTTTCAGGAGCAAGCCTGATCCTAGGGGGGGAGGATGTACTACCCCTCCGTTTATGCTTATGCTTTCTGTTGCTATGATTTCATACTGTTAGACTTATGAGGTTGTGTTGGATATTGTGATCGCTGGTTTTGAGCGATAGTGGATTATTCTGTGACATGATGATACTTTGTATGGTGATTATTGTTTTCAGACATGATAGGATTTAGTTTAGATGTTTATTTTCAGTTGTTTATTGCTATGTACATGCTTATGATGGACTAACAACATTTTTTTCGTCAGGTTGTTGTGAAGTGTATTGGTGTGGAGAACAGAATCACATCACTCGCTTGCGAGTGCCCTGCGATATCTGTGATTTTCTCCGCACGGTGTGACTGTTTAATGTTTTATATATATATATATATATATATATATTTGTATGCATGTGATTTGCTTGGTTGCAGGATTTGCAGGTACATGACACCGACTCCACCTGTGTTATCAGGTCTGAGCGTGTCAAGACTCAATGGAAATTGTTGATCGGGAGATAGTAGTCTGGTTTACCCTAGCCTAGTCTTTAATCCTGGTCATAGTACTTTGTTTGTTTTCAGTTTTGAGTCATAGGTTGTATTGTGTTTTCTGTTGGTTAAATTGTTTTGAAAAGGTAAATTTGGTTAATTTTTAATGTTGGAATATTGTGTTTTTAATTATTGATATTTAATTAATGTTTAAATGTAGTAGAAATTACTTGTTTAATAATTTAATTCATTAATTAGCTTATTTGGTTAAATAGTTGGTCTTAAAAGATTAAACTATTTTAATTAAATAAATAAATTAATTATATTAAATTATTAAGTGTGAAATTTTTATTGCATTTGAAAATTAATTAAATTGTATTTGGAAATTAATTAAAATGTGGAAAATTAGAAAATTAAAATAAAATATAAAAATAAAATGCATGTATATTAAAATTGAGTTTTGCAAAATTTTAATTAAATTAAATTGGCATGCAAAATTTGAAATGGAAAAAATTGCCAAGAAGTGGAGAAGATATTTTTCTCAACCACTTCTCGACAAGTGTGTGAGTGCCATAATTGCATACGGTTGTTGAAAAATTTGTTACGGAGAGGTTATTGTGGATCACGGGAAATTACAGAGGCTATTCAATTTCCTCACGGGGAAATTATCAGAAGTTTTTGCAAAAATTCTCTTACTGTGATAAAAATTGAAATCTTCTTAGAAGTTGTTATCTCTCTGTTTTATTTTGGTTGATTTTGGAATTGGAAGATCCTTCAAAGGATTCTTGGAGGTTAGTCAAAGCTTTCATTGGATTTGGGTACTTTGAAGAAAGATTTGGGAAGATTGCATTCTCCAGGCAAGATTCTTTCCAATAATCAAGATCTCCTATTCATAGGTATTTTCCTGGTATTTTATGTTTGTTCTGGAAAAGAATCTTTCTTTATTGATAAATTCTTGTATTATCTTTGAGAACTTACTATAAAATATTTAGTTTGTTAATTGTGAGAAATTCAAGAAAACAAGAATAAAAGAAACAATAAAAGAATGTAAAATTTTACTTTTCTATTATTGTTGAAAATAAAATCTTTGAAAATCTTGCTGTAAAAGAAAATGATTTTTGGGAATATATTGTTTTTGGGAAATTGGGAATATAGTTTTTGAGAGAATTAGTTTTTAAACAACAAAAAATCTACAGGAGATATTGCAAAATTATGGAGGGTTTCAAGATGATATTTGCCTGTATGATTAGGAAAATTTGAAGATCTTTCTTATATTTAAAAAAAAAAAACTCCTGTTATTGATTTTCTGTGTAAATATGTTATTCTGGAAAAAAAAAAAATTAATTTGTTCAGAACAGAAATATTTCTTTTTTATCTCCTGTTTAAAATGCACAGACACATTGAATTTATGTTATTGAAAAGAATATATATGTATATATATATAAATATATATATATATATATGAAATGTATATATATATACATATATTAATGTATATATATCATTAAAAGAAAATTTTGAAATTCGAAAATCGTTTACGCAATTAATGGAGTCGGAAATTTTAACAGAGAAATTTCATTTTTTTTTAAATGCTTTTGTTTTAAAAAAAAAATTGAAAAAAAAATAATTTTTTTTGTGGGGCCGCGGGGGGGCTTATTCCCCACAGCCGACCCCCATGATGGGGAGCGGCTGTGAGGGCAGCGCCAGCGCTGCCCATAGCCGCGCCCATGGTAGGGTTCGGCTGTGTGAAGCAGCCGGCCCTGCCAATGGATAAATTTAATTTTGTTTATTCATATTTTTTTATATATATATAAATAAATGACATTTTATTAAGTTTAAAAAAAATATAGTTAAATTTAATAATAGAAATGAATTAATAAGTTTAAATAATTATTTAAATAAGACTATTTGAATGATTATTTTTATTTTTGAGAAAATATGAGTATGTTTTAAAATTTGATTTTTATGAAATACTCGTATTTGATAAGTTGAGAAATATGTCAATATATGAAATTAAGGAAGTTATAATTTAGAATATTTGATTATGTAATTTAATTAAGTTAACTGGTTTTTATGCAAATTATATTTGATTGATTGGATATAGTAAATCCGAACAGTAGATGTGTAATTTTCTTAATTTGCTTTAATTGTGTTTCTAGTTGGGCAAATTGGGAATGTCATAATTATTTAAGTCTTCCAGACCAATTGTAAAAGTGGGGATAGTGGTTGTAAAGATGAATTTATGTATTGGTTAAGATGTGTACATGGTTTTTGTATGATATTTAGATACCAGATATTTGTGAACATAAACTTTGATATTCGTAATGAATAGCGTTGAAATTGTATCTTGTTTGATTGTACACTTGTAAACCTTTGTTATGAAAACTTAGGAAACCTTTGTTATGTTTAGGGGAGTGGCTATTTGTAAGGGCTGACACACAAAGTGGTGTCAGGGTAACTTACAAATAGTTAACTAAGTCAGTGATAATTAAATGACATAGTAGTTAGATTTAAAACTTTTAACAAGATTTGTATGCCTCACTTATGACTCTTGAGCTACTACAGTCATGAGTATAAGTTGAGAAGGCCTAGAATGGAAAATCGTTGTCTCGTTTCCTTAAGGGATATTCAATTCCGCAACAGTATGCAATAGGGGCCGGGTTTCGTAAGAGGTTACCAGGGTAACCCAAGGATTGGGGACCAGAACCTAGGAAGAAACACCAGGGTAACCTTTGCATCGTTTAGATGACACTCCACCTAGAATAACAGTTAACCCTATGTAGTAGTAAATTCAATTGTCAAAATCTGGAAGCAATGTAACCATTAGATTGTTTGTACTAGTGTCTAGGGTTAGTAGATTAGGTCTAGGTAACCTTATTACTATCTCCTAGCACGGGGGGTGGACCTACGGGTACCACATGGTTGGGTGGAACGTGCACCTTACTCCGTTGGGTCCCCAGTTTGATCATGGCATTGAGAGCTTCATGGATGGAGAGCTCGCACTTGGATCTTATGTTTATTTCATCATTGTATATTGTAAACTTGTATTTTAAAATATCCCTCAATTGTATAAGAGGTGATCAATGTAATTGGAATTGTAACTATTATTTGAACTACCTCATCAAGTTGGATGAGTATTGTAATATCATATTAAATGCAATGTATGGAAAAATCATGTTTGTACTTTATTATATCTTGAATGAAAAATTTCAATGTTATGCAATGTTTATCTTATGTTATTATTTATTATGTGCAATGCGAAATACTTTAGTCACTTATGGAAAACTCAAAGTAGTGTAACGTCACTTAACCTAAGAATGTATGCAATTAAATAACTTAGTATTAATACTTTTTAAAAAAAATTTATTACACTATTATAACACTTTTGCAACATTCTTAGGTTATTAAGACGGGGCATTACATTAGGTGATTAGAGAAGTGATATTGCACATAAGATGTCATTTGGTGTAAAAATGCAAAACTTGCATTAGTTGCACAATTGAAAAATTAGCAAATAAAGGATGATGTTTTCTGTATTTGCAACACTTTTTCTTTTTTGTTTCAATCTTGTGCGGATTGTATAGCACCTTATACTTTGATTGTTGATTAGTTTTCAAATGTAAAAAATTGAATTTTGAAATGTAAAATGTATGTAAAAAGTCATGTGATACAGTAAATATGATGGTTTTTGGATTTATGCAATAGGGGGAGGCCTACAACACATAAAGTCACAATTCCAATCTGCAAACACAACTGTCAGGCCATAAACTCCTCACAATTTCATCATTTCTTCAAAATCACTCTTTTCCCTTGTAGCACTAGGAATCAACTCAATCGGGTAACTTATATCAATGACACCTCATCAGTCCATGACATGAACCTCTTTAGGGACTCATTTGAACCAAATTTGACATAATCAAAATCCACCTTTGATCACTTCAGACCAGACCACTCAAATTTCACCTTTTCATCATTTTAGGCTTCTAATTAGCCTCTTTTTCCAAAGCAACTATACTTGAAACTTATCCAAACCCTAAAAAACATTGGGGAAGCAATCTAAATGTGTCAAAACCTCCAAAACCACAATCAGACCTCTGACATACCACCGTACAAAGGGTAATCCATAAAACCCTACTTTTTAGCCAAAACCCTAGCGGTTTATTGAAAAAGTCACTTCCCAATCAACCCAAAACAAAAAACCTCTTCAAAAAAGTTTGAATTGGTTTGCACAAGCTTAATCAAACATGAAATAATGTTGTCTTCTCACAAAACTCACTTTGGCCCACCAAAACCTCCACTTTTTCATGAGGAAAACTCATATTTTCACAATAGGGCATGACACCCAATGCAAAATTAGACCTTCCCTTCACAAAAAATATTGAAACCACTTATTCCCAACTAAAAAAATCCCATTCCACCAATCATAGTAGTTAGAGGGGGTGGAATGGGAAAAATTTACATTTATGTGACTTTGAACACCCCAAAAACAAGGTTAACAGGGTAGATTAAGAAAATCTGAGATAAAACTCAACAAATTTAAAATAAGAATCTCAAAACTTCTGCAAATGCAAGTTAACATGTGCTATAAGAGATTTCCATAGTTTGCAAGTCAAAACACCCCTGTACAAGATCGTACAAGTCTGCCAAGAATAGAAAAATACAGAAAATCTGATAAAAAATAGCGCTAATCAACTTTTATTGCTTCAAATCTTCAAGATCCCCCTCTCATCGAGTCTTTACAATAGATTTATAATGTTTCTACTTCAAACTAAACTTTTCCAACAGATCTAACTGCCTTTTGAACTCCTTAACTGTTTGATCCCTTAAGAGTCCAAAGTGCGAAATAGCTAAAAAATTCAGTATGTTGTTACTTGGATACCATGATTCTTAGAAACTTCTCGTCTAATCCTACATGATCGCGTTCATCGCCTCTACAAAAACCTCTCTCGGTTTTGGCTATCTCGGAGTGGTTTTACTGTGGCGGTGAATTTTCACTAGATGGAAAAAGTGTCAAATGCAAGCAGTGCAAAGTTACAAAGTGGTGCAACTTTCGTTATGCAACTCGTGTGACCAAACAGACTATTCCAACATGTCTGAATAGGTATGTTTACGCTAGGAATGGTCCTCTTTCACGCCCAAACACGTAGAATCGCTCTGAGCTACGTTCAACCAGACTGATCTCTTAAGGGTCCAAAGTGCAAAAAGGAAGAAAACTTTGACGGGTTATTACTTAGAAACCGTGATACTTACCAACTCTTCGTCTGAGCCTATGGGATTGCGTTTGACCCCTCTACAATAACCTCTCTTGGTTTTTGTTATTTCAAAGTCATTTTCCTGTGGTGTCCAGTTTTCACTTGATGGAAAAAGTGTCAAATTGAAGCAGCGTAAAGTTGCAAAGTGTTGCAACTTTATTTTTGCAATTCGTGTGACTAAACTAACTGCTCCAACGCATCCCGATAGGTAGTTTTATGCTAGGCATGGTCCTCTTTCGCACCCAAACAAACGGAATTGATCTGAGCTATGTTCAACTAGCTTGATCCCTTATGATGGCATGCAAAACAATGGAAAAGAGA
>VDFB02113280.1:0-10877 GCA_007258455.2 Sequoia sempervirens
TGTCTGAGGACGACAACGCAAGTCTGGGACGATAGTGCGGTGCACTAGTGTCCATACATCCAAAAAATGTAAAATGCAGGGTGAAACACCAGAAAAACCTACTAACTACCTAGCTAACTAGGTTTAACAAAATAAATAGAATTATGAAGTACAAAAAGTAAGCACATAAATGATAAAGCAAGTATATGAAGACAAAGGTAATGAATATCAAATCACTAAAGATCTAGTTTTCCAGTGAGCTCCACTTACATGTTCACCTACACATAAGAAGAGGGGAAAAATGTTGGGCTGTATAGGGGTTTGCCTCAGTCAAACCCTCGCTTTGGTGTTTCCACCTCCACGGACATCCAGAAAATCCATAAAGTAGAAAGTACAATAAAGGAAGTACAAAGGAAAGTATTGAACACTACAAAAGATGCTACACTACTCTATCAAACCACAAAAGGAAAATGAAGTGATACCACCTCCACCCAAAGGCTCTCAAGGCCAATGAAGGGAGAATGCAAGCAACGAGCTTGGAAAAGTTGACACAACCACAACAGTGACGAAGGGAGGTCTTGCAAGACTCCAAACTCACAACTTCTATGGTAGCACCACATGTACAAGGATGGAATTGATGGAGTAACAAGCTGCTGCAATGCTCAATGGATGCAACAAAGACAAAGTGAATTGCTAGAATTGTGAAGAAGATCAAATGAGTCTGTAGAGGATTGCTAAAGAGATGAAGTGATAGTGAAATAGATGCATTTGAAGACCAAAAGGATCCATTTTCAGGTTAGTTGGTTGCATAGAGGCATTACAATTCATCCCCAATGAGGAGTGTAACGTCCCTACGAACTCCAGAGGCAGGAATCTGTTAGGGATGACAACACCTTGTGTAGACGTCCACGCACCGCGCTCACGTCCCTGACAAAAATTTCCCCACTAACACACAAAACACGCGCCAAGTGGATGGAAGGAAGGTGGGTGATGTGGAATTATGCCTTTGGGTTTGATTTTCTAATGTGAGGGTATGCAAAACGGGTGAAAATTTGCTTCTATACATTTTCCCCCACTTTAGTGAGCACGAGTATCAATGAGTGTTCGGTAAAGTAGATCAAAGAGTTAGAAATGTATACCTAAACCATTGAGGAAGTAGACCACGATCTGGAGAGCTTGAAAGTGCAAGGCAGGAAAAGGAATCCACACGTACTGTCTCCTGAGGAGGTTCAAACAAAAGGACTCCATAGCTCTGTGGAACTACGAAGTTGATCAAAGTACATTGAAGGCCTATAGACCAACAATAGAAAAATATCACAGGATGCAAGTGCTTCATAGACCCTTAGACCTACAAAGAAGGCATTCCCCCAAGTACTCTCTCATGAAGGAAACCCAATGAAAGGGGACTCCGTAGAGTCAGACTAGAAAGCGGCTTCACAGGCACACCTGCAAAGCAACATGTTAATCCATAGATAAAACATGTTAGAAAACAAAAAGTAGCCACGCAAGAAAACACGCAGACAGTCACGCAGATAGTCACGCAGATAGTCAAGAAAGTTGAAAGATTTTCAAAGGGGTCCCTCTGGAATCCTTCAAAAGAAAAGGGGTCCACTCAAGGGACACCCTATTTGAAAGTGAGAAAGTTCTTTTTGCAAATCAATTCAGCATCAAGGAATCCTTTTGAAAGATGTTTACTTCATCAAGGAACTTGAAAGGAAGAAAATGCCCCCTCACAAGGGGAAGGTTGAGGCTTTTCTCACAGGGAAAGTTGCTCCCTACTCGGAGGAAAGTTTTTCATGTTCTTTCTTTGTGAACCAGTGACGAAGGAAACACATTCTGCTAGGGGGTCCTTGTTAAGAATGTGATTTTTGAAAAAGTTTGCAAATATTTTTGAGAAAAGATTCGTTAGTCACCGAATGTGTTTTTTGAAAATCGAAGTTGACATAGCAGCCCCCCCTTAGGTTCATGTGTGTTGAACGCAGTGGCACACGACATCCTAAGGAGAGAAAAGAAAGAATGAAAAAGTGATGTTGTGGCTCGTGGAACATATCGAGATGTCACCATGGTGATGTTGTCGCACACAAGAGGGACAACAAATGAACACCACAACATCACAAATCAAACAAAGAAAAGAGAAAGAAAAAAAAATTGTAAAAAAGAAATAATAACATCATGAACAAGGGACATAGGGGCAATCTGATATTTTGGAGTCAAAGTTGCTCATAAATATATATAAGTATAGTAATATTATATAGATGAACTGTCATCAACCCCCTACTATATTAGACCATATGAATAATGCACGAGAAGACAAAGTAAAAATAAAAATTTGGGTCAACATGGAAGGGAAGCCTAAATGCCCCCAACACTTTGCATCATCCCCAATTTGTCAAAATCAATACACATAACAGAGGAAGAATGATGCCACAAATGGAGGAAGTTTTATGACACATAATCACTCTTGTATCCAAGCACCTACAAGGGTGACAAGGGTCATCTAGGAACACATAATGCAAGCACGGGGGAACACATCACAACAAACACACACCTAATCTAAAGGTAAATAAGGCCAGGACAAACTGTAGGTGGAATCAGGGGGAACTTTCTAACCCTCCCATAATAAGGGCCAAGGAAAGACCTAAGTAAGGTCTTCTACGCTCAACTCTTGTGTGGAGAAAAGGTGGTGAAACTTTGGCGAAGATTGCTAATAAGGATGGGATCTTGTTGAAAAGAGTTAAACATGCACTTCACGAGAGTTCCATGTGTTACCTCAACGAACGGGGAAGGCCACGTCTGAGATTCATTGCTAGGCTCGCCGTGACTCGAGAGCAGTGACAAAATTAGGGGAAGTCAAAACCTGCTCCATCACTAGGATGACACATGCTAACCCAAGACCACCTTATGAAGAAGATGGACTCCTCTTATGCCCCCCATTTCTCAAAGGGACAACCTCCACCTTCTTCTTCGTTGGAGGATGTGAAATCCCCATGGATGAGGCAAGAGGCACAAAGGAGGAGGAGAAAACCGCAACGGAAACCACCAAGGTGTTCGACATGTCCATGGGATTCAACAATGACAAAATGTATAGAAGGAAAATTAGGAGAGTCAGCTTGACTAAAGGAGCAATGAACACCTGCACCTTTTTAGAGTCAGGAGTGTTCACGCACGCAGTAGGAGCCAGAAGTAGAACTAAATTTGATTGAACTGAAGGAGAGGGGATGAGAGAGGACATAACAAGAGGCCCTGAAATAGGGGTGGTCATCTCCCCTTCCTCTACAAAGTTTCCTACTCAACCACCAAATCCTTTCACCGACACTTGTGCTCATGCACAAGGTGGTTTCTGTGACTCATGGAGCTAGAGACCAGAAGCTGAGATGGGACAAAAGGCTCTTTCTTGGCCATCAAAGTGTCCATCACGGTTGTCTCCGGTAGAGGGAGAGACTCCTAGATAGGAGCAAGAGGGAGAGATTGGTAAACAACGGTGGGAGTCGGCTCTAGTGCCTCAGCGATGAGCCTCTTCCCATTCACTGTTTTAGGAGCAAGAGTGGTAGGAGGCCGCAGAGGCTGAGACATAAAGGATTCCCCACGGGAACCCTTCCCTCTACCATATCAAACAATCCTAGGCACTGTGGGCAGAACATGAAGTTCAAATGCAGGACACTTGGGCTTTCACCAAGCGGGCACCATAGGATTCTCTCGCAAACACGGAGTAGAATCCAATGATGCCACAGTAGGGAAAGAGGAAGCGGCATGCTGGACAACGAAAGAGGAGGAAAATGAACCTCGAGAACACTTCTCTTTTGCCTTTATCCGAGCCATGGCAACATCATTGTCATCTTTCAAACAAGCCCTATGCGAGATAGCATAGGGAGATGGAGGGTACCTCACCTTAGGCGTTAAGTGCCCTTTCTTGTACTTCTCATAGGTCTGATACAAGAGGTACATCCTAGGAAGAAGTGGACCAACAGGTGTAGGCCAAAATTGGTCTAGAGAATAGCTACCACATGCAACCAATGGTTTATAGCCGGTGTCATGGATTACGTGCACTGAACCATCATGGATAAAATTTAGAAATTTATGTACGATTGAGGGAACTGTATTCATAGCAACCAACCAGGGGATACCCAGTTTCACTCTGAAGAGTTTGGACCCTGGGATTATGTCAAAAAGCATGTTTACTAACTTAGGTCCAACAAGGACCAACAAGGTGATGCTACCAAGGGGAGGTACAAAAATTACGTTATGTGTACGGATGGTACTTTCATGTGTGTCATACCTATCTTTATGCAAGAAATTGATCAACATAATATCCTCAGTTATAACATTCACCTAACACGTCGGGTCAACAAGAAAACATGTCATAGTGTTTTTGTTGATTCGTGCGGGGATGTAAAGAGGAAATGACTCTCTATTAAAACCCATTGAAGGGTCTTGCGAGGGGAAAGTTATACCAGGAGCACTACCCATAGGCTGCATAGAGGGGATAGGTAGATGCAGAAAGGAAGCCATTGCATACACTAAACAACACTTTCATAGAGCCCCCAAAGGTTTGCAATTGGACAGCGACCCAACTAAGGCTTCATTCTGCAATGCCTACGAAACCTTCCAACTACACCTACTAGAGTTCATAGGTTGGGTTGTAAGGAGAATTGCCTCACAACACTCACCCCTACAATGCTCTTAGGATATGAGGAAAGGACCCTTCAACATCGCTAAATGGAACCAAAATGGTTCACGTCGAGTTCACCAAAAATGTAAAAGAGGGGGACCAACCGCAACAAGGCTCCAGGTCATGGAAAGCTAAGAGCAGAGGGCCACCCTAACTTACCTCAAGCTAATAGGTGTTTGGGATAAGAATTAAGAATGAAGAGCACTCTCAAGTGCTTCTGTCACTCTATAGATCCAAAAATCTAATTTGGGCTAGACAAGCTAATTTTTGGAGTTCAAATTGCACCTTAGACAACTCTCTGTCCAGGACGACAGCATGGGTTTGGGATGACAGTGTGACACACTAGCGTCTCTCTGGCGAGTTGGCATCTGTACAATTAGAAAACATAAAATGTAGGGTGAAACACTAGAAAAACCTACTAACTACCTAGCTAACTACCTTTAATGAAATAATAGAATTATGAAGTACGAAAAAGTAAGTACGTAAATGATAAAGCAAGTATATGAAGACAAAGGTAATGAATATCAACTCACTAAAGCTCCAGTTCGCCAGCGAGCTCCATGCACATGTTCACCTACACATAAGCAAGAGGGGAAAAATGTTGGGATGTATAGGGGTTTGCCTTAGTCAAACCCTTGCTTTGGTGTTTCTACCTCCATGGACAACCAGAAAAGCCATGAAATAGAAATCTTGAACACTAAAAGAGATGCTACACTACTCTATCAAGTATTTGAGATTATGGATGCATAGTCCACTGAAGCTTCAGAGTCTTCAATGGAGGACCCTTTCTAGGAAAGATAATCAACCACAGAGAAAGTGTTCAACTTAGGCATGCACAATGGAGATTCTATATTGATCTACATTATGAGATGAGATGATTACAAATGTACAAAATGCCTAAATATATAGGCATGAGTGAGATACAAGATGCAAAATAATGTTGCCATGTGTCATGATCTAACAACATGCATGAACCCTAAATAACTAGGAAGTATTAAATGTTGAGATAAGTTCTAGAAGGACAACTCATCTTCTAGAAGGAATCTTATCCCTACAAACAGGAAGGGACATTACCCCATTAGTAATGATTTATTAAAATGCAACCTAGGAATAAAATGACCTAAGTTAACTTATGCTAGTGTAATAGTGGTTTAAATTACACTAACACAAGAAACACAAAGGAAAATGAAGTGATACCACCTCCACCCAAAGGCTCTCAAGGCCAATGAAGGGAGAATGCAAGCAACAAGCTTGGCAAAGTCAATACGACCACAACAGTGACAAAGGGAGGTCTCGCAAGACTCGAAATTCACAACTTCTATGGTAGCACCACATGTACAAGGATGGAATTGATGGAGTAACAAGATGTTTCAATGATTAATGGATGCAACAAAGACCAAGTGAATTGTTAGAATCGTGAAGAAGATCGAATGAGTGTAGAGGATTGCTAAAGAGAAGAAGTGATAGTGAAATGGATGCATTTGAAGACCAAAAGGAGTTGTTTTCGGGTTAGTTGGTCGCATAGAGGCGTTACAATTCATCCCCAATGAGGAGTGTAATGTCCCTGCGGACTCCAGAGACAAGAATCTGTTAGGGATTATAGCGAGCCACACAGACGTTCATGTACTGTGCTCACATCCTCGACAAAAATTCCCCCACCGAAATACAAAACACGTGCCAAGCGGATAGAAGATAGGTGGGTGATGTGGAATTACTCCTTCAAGTTTGATTTTATAAGGTGAGGGCATGCAAAAGGGGAATTTATACAAGGGGTACAAATTCACTCCTATGCAAATAAAACTATTATATTTAAAATACAGTCCAAAACAAAATGGAAATTAGCATGAATTTAATTTTCACCATTAAAATACTAAAGCACTAGCTCTTACTATATCACTAATAGCCTATGATTAGACGACCTTTAGCTTGTCTCTAAGCACTTGCTATAATTGTCATTCAGTGTCAATTAGAGTTATTGATCAAACTATTTGTAAGTCAAAATTGTATATTCACACCTTATGGATGTCACAATCCAAACAATCACTTCATCCCCTCATAGTTGCAACACATATAACACCACAATTATTATTATAACATGAACCATATCATTCACTATTATAATGATTATCAACCACCATGTCACTATCATGTATAATTTTCTATATTAGTCACAACTAACTCACAACCAATTGTTGTTATCAACCTTCACACAATAACCCATAAATCTTAAAGAGACACAACTTATAGTGAAATCCTAATAGTTCCCTAATTCCATCCAAAACAATTAACACAAGCAAGGTTCAATGCAATAATAATAATGAAAGTTTCCCTTTTTACACTTGGTCAATATAAACCCTAACCTCTTAGTGAAACTCTTCTAGTCACACATAACACATTTGATAAAGCACAATCAAAGACATTCTCATAAAAAATATCTGAGATCATCTTAAAACGATGAATCACGAGGACTTTGGACTATGCAGAGCTAGATCGTTCATTTGTAATAATGATTTAAGTAAAAATCATTCATAGCCTTAGTAAAATAATATTATTAATCATAATTAACTCATTATTTTATCTTTAAGCTACTTAACCCCCAAAACATATTATACCAACAACCCTAGGCATTATTCTCTAACTCCTAATAACCATTTTCTTAAGTATGGTATAGCTCATAGTTAGAATTTCACAAATAACCTTTCTAAATATCCAGATTATCATCAACTAACATGAAGTATCAATATTATCTAACATTGAACAAAGTGATAGTTTTGTGGCCTCGCTAGAGCTATTGGTAGTGGTACCATCAAATTTAGAAACAAAAGTGTGCTATCTACATCCAAGATTGAAAGATCACAGTTGAACAATAAATATTAGTAAAGTGCATTGTCTAAATAAATGCCAATACTCTATTAATACAAGGTGCAACCTATCCATATATATCCCAATGATGATAAGTAGAACAAAACATTTACATATAGATATTGAATAAAAAATCATAACCTATTTCTAAAGATTGTTACCCACAACATCATAATCCATAATAGAAACAATAACAATTATTGATATAAATTCACAACTCATAACCATCATATCACTAAAAAAATCAACACAAAGATAATAAAGCTAGAGAATGATAATGTTTACTAATAAGAGTACCAATTAAAAGTAATCTTAAATTGGAAGTGGTAAAGCTCAAATCCATTCAACTTCATAACCATATTGCTTCTGAAATTGGTAGCCTAAGAGATGATTACAATGATGTTCAGAATGACTTGGAGACATATGAATCTTAAAAAGAATTGCAATATCATGCAATGGTAGTATGAAGTGGAATATTTATGGAGGGAGGGACATTTTCTGAAACAAATCAAATGTAAACCAAGGAATTGTGCCTGAAAGTTGAAATAATGATATCTAGGCTTTGGATTTTTTTAAAACATTGACAAAGAATGAACCATTTTCCCAAATTTTGTATTGCCTATTTCTATATCCTTTAATTATTAAATTAACTCAAAAGTGTAATATTTTCACAAAACACTAACTCATTTGACTGCAAAATACGACGAAACTTTTTGATGAAAGATGTATAATTAGATGAATCATCGGGTACATGTGTATTTAATGTGAATTTTTCAATTTTTTTTTAAATTTGTGCCCGACGTTCGACGAATGTGAATTTTCGTCGCTTTTTCGATGAACGTCGGGCATAAATTTTAATAAATAAAAGTGATTTCGACAATTTATCTATACTTGCGACAGTGTTTTCATGCTATACTTGTGAATTTTCCCTACTTGTGAATTTTCTATACTTGTGATAGTTTGTGGAGGTTATAGGCCGAATTTTTTTGGTGCAAAATATTAGAATTATTAGATTTTTTTACCTATCTATGATTAAAAATTATTGGAGTGTGAGTTTGATATTTTTTCAAGATCTAAATATTCAAGCTTGGTAAAGAGAAACCATGCCAGACAATATTAGTGTAGAACAAAATGAAGAGACACTTGCTAGATTGTGGGCTAGATTGAAAAGAAAGGGTGATGGGAAATATTATTGTCCTTGCAATAATTGCAAGGGCTTAAAGATGAGAAGAATTTTAATCACAACAGCTGAGAATCATTGTAGTCAACATGGTCACGTTGAAGGGGGGCATGATTATCATCCATTGGTAAGTTGTTCATTATATGTTTTTATATTGATTGAATTTGTAAATGTTTATATCGTTTTAACATTTTATATATATATATAAAATCACTTGATCATGATCATGGTTTATTTGTGTCGATCATTATTATAAAGGTGGGGTGCGCTAGGGCACATGATATGGATTATCACGACTTGGAGAATGTGGTATTGTAAGTAGAGGAACATGGAGTTGTGAATATCGAAGATGAAGTTAATGATCCTATGGAAGAAGATGATCATGCACCAGAAAACACATTTGAAGATGATGGTACAAATACATTGATCCATGAAACATTTATTGGTGTAGTTGATCATGATGGTTGAGATGAATTTGATGATTTTCATGATTTACTTGTACTTGATAAGGCATACGAGCCCCTTTATGAAGGCTCCCAAACAACTCTTCTCTCTGTTGTATTGTTGCTGGTGAACTTGAAGGTTATGAATGGTTTATCCAACATAGCAATCTAACGGATGTTAAGGTATGTCATATATGTCATCTTTTTTTAATCTATTATTTTTGTTGTTAGTTCATCACTAGTAAACTAAAGGATGAAATATGTACCATTAATATTCTTTATATTAATAAATTATTTTTTGTTGTAGATTGATAAGTGAATTTTTGTTACCACCATCAAATATTTTACCTTGCTCATATTGAGATTTATCTTCCATTATGAAAGATATTGGAATGGAGTATCAAGCAATAGATGCATGTCCCAATGATCATATTATATATCATAAACAACATGAATTTGCAACAGAATGCCCTGAATGTCATATCATTAGATATCGAATAGATCAACTAACAAAAAAGGTGCCTCACAAGGTTCTTTGTTACATTCCCATTATTCCACGTATGCAATGATTATTTAGGTGCGAAAGCTTAGTGCAATTTATGGATTACCATACATGGAATAAAAGTGGAGATGAAATTCTTCGAATGCCTATGGATGGTTTTGCATTTAGGGGCATGGAGGAAAAATTGCCACACTCTAAAGAAGAACCTCATAATCTCAGGCTTTCATTGGCAACGGATGGCGTCAATCCATTTGGAGAGCTAAGATCTATTTACTCGGTTTGGCCTATTTTTGTTATCAACAATAACTTCCTCCATGGATGTCAATAAAGAGGGAGCACATAATGTTGGAAATGATTGTTCCAAGTATTTGTTTACATCAATTTTCTTTAACGTAGTAGCATCTCATTTGTCTTATTTGTTGCATAGTGACTTATATTTTTTTCATTTAATACTCATATACAATAATTTATATATATTGTAGTAAAATGGTTATAGTAATTATGTAATGTTTATGTTCATTCAACTAGGTAAGTACCAAGTTAAAGATATGAATGTATATATCGAGCCTCTTATCGGCGAGTTACTAAAGTTATGGAATGGTGCCACTATGTATGATGTCTCTAGACCAATAGGACAAAGACAATTTCAATTCCATGCAATGCTTGTATGGACAATTCATGATGCCCCAAGGCTAACACATTTTGTGGTATGTTATAACATTCGACTGCACTTTAACAATATTTAATTTTATGAAGTAGATATCATGCATGTTTTTAATAAATGTTCATTATATATAATTATAAAATTGACATATTTAATCCAACTATTATATATAGTCTTGCGGGGTTTTCAAACAAAGGAAAACTTGCATGTCGGTTGTGGTCAAAAGATGAAATCTCGTAGTTCAACAAGTTTAGGAAAGCAGGTGTTTGATGAGTATAGGCACTTCCTCCATAGAAATCATAAGTATCGAATTACTGAAAAACATCTTTTCAATGGGAAAGAGGAGACTACATCAAAACCACGAAGAATGTCACCTCACCTATGGAAGTTGGAATATAATAGAATTAATAGTCAAGGTTATACATCAGATCAAATTGTTTATCTATCATATATGATATGTTTTGAATTTATATTTTTATATTGTGTTGTGTTTACTCATGTTGTAATTGACAATGATTGTCGTTGTTAATTTGTTTAACTTATATGCTTCATGAAGGTTGTCAAGGCATTAATGGCCG
>VDFB02113282.1:0-69803 GCA_007258455.2 Sequoia sempervirens
TATAAAATTTATTTCTTTTGATTTCTTGAAGTATTTTGCCAATACAAATTTAATGGGTTATTTAAAGTGTTTTGTAGATAATAATCAATCAATCAAAGTTGTAGATTAGAAGCATCCATCCAACACGTGCTCTAGAACAAGCTGAAGATACATGCTGGAAATATGCTCCAGAACTTTAGGGTGATGGACCGAAGATATAGTTACTCTTAATGTTTTTATTTCTATTATCCTTTGAGTTAAAGACTTTATGGCTTGACTTGAGCCTCTTAAATACTGTGTAATGGTTTTTAAAGACATACGAGTTATTCGTAGATCTGTTTTAGATATTTTCAATAGTTATCCATACCATTTGAAATATAGGATGTAGTTACAGTTTCTCTATAAAAGACATGATCTCTAGAAGTAAGATATATAATGAAAAAGTAATGTTGTACTGTCAGTTAAAAGGGAAATAAACTAAAAAAAGAATTCCAATCAAGATTTGTTTCTATTTTTCTATTTATCCCACATTGTTTCTGAATTTGCCTTCAATTCTACTTTTGCCTATAAAATGAGCCCTCTCATTCTCATTTCAAAAAAAGAAGAAATAATCACGAATTTTTACATCAGACTTATGCTGCAAATTTGAATTTTATCATTTGAGATTACATTAGTTTGATTATATAAGCATCTTATTTTTAGAGCATATAGTTTAATATTGCATTTTAGCTTAATCTTCATAGTAAATTAATTTGCAAAATAATTCATTTATGGCATTGCATGTAGATTAAGTTTCATTTCAATAAATTAGTTTGGTTTATTACATTTTACAGTCATTTAGATTAGTTTTCATTGTTGCATTGCAAGAACAGGATTCATGGAGATTGGCATTCTTGCTTCTCCTCTTTGAATCTCTCATTCTGAGATTGTATTCGCGGGGTACTTGAGGGTTAATCCCCGAGGAGCCACAACATCAATGTAAACAACTACCGGATGAGAGGCGTGAATTGATTTACAGGAACTCATTATTGAATCCTTGCATGCAAGGATTCACAGAAGTATAACATATTTTCAGTTATACATTTTGGCGCCCACCGTTTTTAATTTTTAGTTTTTAATTTAATTTAGTTTTTAATTTAGTTTTTAATTTAGTTTTTAAATTTCGTTTTTAATTTAGTTTAGTTTTTAGTTTAGTTTTTTAATTCAGTTTTAATTCAGTTTTTAATTTAGTTTTTAATTCAGTTTTTAATTTAGTTTTTAGTTTTTAATTTAGTTTTTAATTTTTAGTTTTTAGTGTAGTTTTTAATTTCGTTTTTAGTTTTGATTCATTAATCCAGCTTCCACTCAGTTGCAGGAAAAACGATTTCTGGGTTTTGTAGCCAGGGTCAAAATCCGATCTGGGTATCTTTCAGTTTTTTGATTTTTTTCACAGATCTGAAGAAAATAGCTGCACAAAAACCGTCGCGCGTCATTTTTTTCAGCTGGCTAAAGATTTAAAAAAATTATTTTTTCATCTTCTACTTGCTGGATTAAAAAACGATTTCTGGGTTTTATTTTTTGCTTCAAAAAATTTCTGGGTTTCTGTTTTTATCTATTCATTATAAACAGATTTTTCAGAAATCAAATTTGAAGATTTTTATGCATGTTTTTAATTTAGTTTTTAATTTTTAGTTTTTAATTTAGTTTAGTTTTTAATTCTAATTTAGTTTTTAATCTTAATTTAGTTTAGTTTTTAGTTAGTTTGGTTTAGTTTTTAATTTAGATTTTTAAATTATATATTTTTTTAGTTTCTAAAATTCAAATTAGATTTTTTAAACTTTGTTAATTTAAAGTAGATTCTTTAACTTTGTTAATTTAAATTAGATTTTTTTACTTTAGATTTTTTAACTTTATTAATTTAAATTAGAATTATTAATTTAGATTAGATTTTTTTTAATTTTATTAATTTAGATTAGTTTGTTTTAAATTTTTAGTTTAGTATTAGATTAATTTAGTTTAATTTTAGTTTTGTTAACTAATTCTTCTTAGATTTAATTTTGACTAGATTAAATTAGACTTTTTAATTCTGGTTCTTCTCAATTCTTTTTTCACAGCATAACAGTTTCTGCAGGACGCCAGTCAGAGAACTTGAAACACACTAACGGTTTGATTGCAGGACGCATGACAAAGACTTGAAAACAAACACTTACGCTTGTCAAAGATTTTATTTAAAAAAAAAAAAATTGTGTTTGTTTTCTTGTTTTTCAATTCACATAGTCTAATTAGGGCTTCGTTAAAATTCTTAGGAGTTTCGATAGTGAGTAGGGAATTTGGCTCTTTGTTACATGGAGGTGATGACCATAGACAAATCCAGGCTCCTTATGATCTTACTAATATGACGAACTCTTAGGGAGCGAAGCAAGGTAGTGAAACTTTAGCACTTTCACTCGTCAGGGGATTATGCTCTTCTCTCATTGAGAGAATCAGAAACCCAAAAGCGCGTGGATTTGGTGAAGTGAAACTAGCTCGGTGATTAAGGTTGTTTAGCATGTTTGGGTAAAGAGACGGGCTAGAGAAGTATGCTCTTCTCCTTTTGGGAGAATCAGAAAATCAGAAACCCGAATCCGAGCCATGTCCAGTGTCACCTTTAGAGGGCCTGCCAGAAGTTGAACCTCCGGGAATGACCCAAGTGAGTACACACCTATCGCCGGTGATTCCACCTCACTATAATAAAGAGCGTCTTGTTGAGTCTAAAGACTCCAAGACCATAGTAACTTCTTTTCCATGACTTGGACGATCATCATGGAAAAGCTCGTTATTACTTGTGGCGCCTTCAGAGCCACAACTAGCGAGGGGGTGTGTGTGATTTTTGGTGTTGAATTGTGGGTACAGCGAGGCCCCAAGCTCTGTCGAGAGGCAGAAGGTTATTTATTGTGAGCGGAAGCCAAGTAAAACCTCTTAGTTGATTTACCTACGGGACCACCTCAGAAGGAGTCATAATATTCAGCAAGGGAGGGGGAAGAATCTCTCCGTATGTTGATCATACACTGATTCCCATCATAGGCATACACCTGGACGTTTGGAGGCGGTTGCGACACTGGCCCCTGCTACAAGGGTAACCTTTGAACGTACATTGTTGAGTCCTTGGAAACACCAAAACGAGAGCCCTCTAGGGGTGACCGCGGTACAGTAATGTAGTGCATTATCTTGCGCACATAAGCAATGGGGCAAAGGTTTTGGCTTCTCACCATTTTCTTTGGTAGGGATAGCTATGTGTTTGTTTTTGAGTCTTAAACATTGTCCAAACATCTTAAAACAAGACTCCCCCGATACTATCAAGTTGCTTTGTCCTTGATAGATCTGTTATTGACTACTTTTTGTATCACAACTTGTCTGATTGAAACCTATGTGCTTGATCAAAATCTGTGGATATACTTGCTTAATCTTTGCAAACAAACAACAAACTAAAATACTGAGTTCTTCGATTAAGTGACTTGTCCCAGTTTTAGAGACCTGTTCTGTATTTAGGGTTTATGTGTCGACCTTTTGAATTAGTGATCCTTGATCTCATAAGCGATTTTGCTTAAGATTGGCAAATTAGGAATTGTTCCTGTCAAATAGATAATTTTTTAGACTCTTTGATAACACACTTGGAGAGTGCTAGTAGTCTCCTTGTCCATCCATTTTCATACAATTCAAACTCATTACACTTTGTGTAAGTCATCCTCCTGATCCATATGTGCTAGGGTGTTCACCCAAGAATTGAGCACCTCTGTGGCAGTGTTGGTTTGCACCTATTTGCAACAGTTCTATTTCACCATCTCTCTCGGACAAGAGAAAACTTTTACTATCCTAGTCTGGTATTGACGTTTCTTAGAATTGTCTGTTTACTTGAACTCTCCCTTTCATGTCGGTCACAACAAGATATCAAGTGAGCGAGGCGACCTGGGGTAGTCTTTAACCAACTACCCCGATTAGGGCCTTCATTCGAAAGAAAGGAAAAGGAACCAATATTTGACCCGATCACCTAGAATTGATCACGAAACCTATTTTGACCCCAAAGAGCCATTTTAGTGACTTGGAGTACCCCCTCGGCCTGCCTTCCCACTTTCGGTATGGATATGAGTTATCTGTCACTCGGTGGGAGAGGGAAGCCATGGATCAAAATCTTGATGATATCTATGAACAACACAGAAACAACATGATATTTGGAAATTCTTCTCATGATGATCAACCTGGTTCACCCCTCATTAATACAAGATATTTGGATGCCCATCAACGGGATGAAAGGTATAAGAGACGAGCTCACCAAGAACAATGGTCACAACATGAAGGCCAAGACAATGAACCTCGCGATGCTCATGTCAATACAACGTATACCAATGACTTGTTCAAACAGTCTAAACCAAGCTCACCACTTCAACATACCTCAAGGTTCACAAGTGATAGGCTTAGAAGAATTGAAAGCGAAAAGAAAGCCTTTCTAGATGAACAAGCTGCAAAGCAAGAAAAGTTTAGACAACTTGAGGAAGAGAGCCAAGCTTTATTGGAAGTACAAAGGAAACTCGCTCAAGAGGAGCAAGATAGGCAGTTATCCCACCAATTAAACAAACAATACAATACAAGGGGTGCTAACAATGGACATAATTCTCCTCCCTCCACCCCTTCCAGAACACCAAGAAGTAGAAGGCAGTCAAGCACCCCTTCTAGATCTCCTAGTCCTAGAGGAAGAAGGGCCTCTCAGTATGCTCACTATAGGAGGAAAACTCCTCCCAGAAATTCAAGACCACACTCCCAACATGTACATCCTGGTTCCCAACATGGAGGTGGTAGCTCACATTATGATTTTGATACTCAAGACTTCATGCGAATACAGCAAGAGCCTATCTTCCAACAGTATGTGGAGAGGTATTTGGAACAAAACAAAGATAAGTTCTTGGAAAGTCTAATCAACAAGGGTGCCAGAGTCCCTTATAATTTTGATGTGGACAACAAAATACAAAAGCAAAATTCTTCTCAAGAGGAAGAAATCCGCCAAATGAAGCAAATGATGGAGAAAATGATGCAACCTAAGAGCTCATTCTCACTAGACTCAATTTGTCCTAATCCATTTGACAAGAGTGTGAGTATGAAAGATTTTCCAAAGAGGGTGGAATTCCCACAATACGATAAATATGATGGCGGTGGTGATCCACACGACCATGTGCGTTAGTTCTATACTATGAGCTTTGAATTCCATTAGGATGACTCCTATTTATTAAGTTGTTCCCTAAGTCTTAAAGGACAAGCAATGGAATGGTTTTACCAATATCACTCCCTCATCCAAGAATGCAGAGAACTTTGTTCATAGATGGATTCAACACTTAAGCATATAATGCATCCAGGGCCTGTTACTATGTTGGACCTATGCAACTTGAAACAAAATCAGGGGGAACCCTTTGTTACCTTCTTGCAAAGGTGGAGGAGACAATGCTCTCGGTATCCTAGGATGATCCATGAGGATGAAAAGATTGACATACTTGTTAGTAATTTGGTGCCTGAAATGAGACATGAGATCAAAAGATAGTCTTCACTTCCTTTGATACCATGATTGAAACTACATGCCGCATTGAGGATGTTCTAAAAGAACAAGGCATTTTGACTAGACATAACAATAATACCAACAATGGTCAACGTAGGGATAAAGGGAGAAGAACAACAATTGGAACAAAACAAAAATTGTCAGCGGAAGTGGGTTGTGGATTCTTCCCAATCAAGAGATCAAAGTGTTCTTAATTTGACTAAGGCTGTGCAAGCAATGAAGCTTAATGCACCTCCACAACAAGAAAGTAAACCAAGATATCAGGAAAGGCCAAAAACCACAAGCGGCAATTTACCAAATTGGGTGACACATATGAGGATATTCTCAAAACTCTCATTGCTAACAACTTGGCACATCCTCAGGATCCTGCAAAATTTCACATTCCAGATCCTAAGCCACATTGGTGGGATGACAAGGCATTCTGTAAATTTCATAATGGCCTTGGCCATACTGTTGAAAACTGTTGGAGATTAAAACATATCGTCCAAGATTTTATAGAAAGTGGAAAGCTTCAAGTTGATGGCCTAAATACCAATGTTGATCATAAGGCTTTTAAGGAACCTTTGCCTAATTATGACAAGGGGGAAACCTCTAAATCATAGAATGGAAAAGCTGCAATCAACTACACCTATACAGCGGCAGAAAATGTGATAAACATGCTTGAAGTTGTGGAGCCAAGTGTTAATATGATAAGGAGTAAAGACCCGCATGGTTATGACTCTCCCCCTATTTTTGACAACCAACCTGTTGTGGTGCTGAGAGGTCCTCATTCTAGGTTATCTTCCCAAGCCCTTAATGCTGTTACCAGGAGTCAAGCCCCTCTTATTCTCAGAGGGCCTAGTTCAGGTCCATCCAACAAATCCAAGCAAGTGGCATCAGAATGTCACTATAAGATCGCCCACTTGCTCTCAGAAGCCAAACTACAATCTTGTAGTCGATTCTGAGAAAACTCCGGCACATCTCAATCTTAGAGAGCTTCTAGAGTTGTCCCTAGGCATAGCGAGATCCTTAAGGGCGCTTTAGCATCGAAATGTCCCCAACAACATTGATATAGACCAATTCCAAGGCATGGTGAATCACATTACTAGCCCACATTACCTTTCTTTCTCTGAAGATGATGACAAATCCCTAAGCCATCCACACAATCTTGCCCTTCACATTGAAGTCATGATTCATAAAACCCGTGTTAGGCGCGTGTTGATTGATGGGGGTGCTGGGTTAAATATCTGTACTTTGAATTTGTTAAAAACTTTGGGCTATTCAGAGCAAGTGATCGAAACTAGAAAGAAGATCACCATAAAGGCCTATGATGAGGCAGAACGAAGTTTTAAGGGGTTGGTTGTCCTTCCTGTCAGGATTGACCTAGTTGAAAAAGATATCTTGTTTCGAATTGTTGATATTGGACCCCTTGCATACAACATTTTACTGGGTAGACCATGGATTCATGATATGCAGGCAGTGTCGTCTACCTACCACCAGTGTGTTAAGTTCCCCTACAATGGAACAAAAATTTGCATACCAGGGGATAACACCTTATCAATTAACTCAATCTCAGCTAATGTTCATGTCCCTCTTAACCGAGCAGCAGAGGATTATGGAACAACTTTAGCAGACTGTCAAAACAAATTTAAGTCAGTAGACCTTGGCATGGGGGGTATCAACTTGACTCTTTTGCAAAGATTCCTATTTCCCCTAGGACATATGGAAAGCCTTCACAGGAGATGAAACCATCATCTTCAGCAATGACACTATTTGACAAGTTTGTTGAATCCTCAGTATCAATACAAGATGAAAAAGAGGAAGTAGTTGTTTGAGATTGGATATACAAAGAGGAGAAATACCAGCACAATGAAAATTTCTCCCCCTCTCCTAAGTCCTATGGGAGAGGATATACTTTTGTCAAGAAGATGGGTTATCCAGGATATGGCCCTCTTAGTCACAGGTTAGATGCTAGAGCCGAACCACTCAATCATGATCTTTTTGCATGTAAGTCTAAGAAACCGGTTGGCCTAGGCTTTATGAACAACAATAAATGCACTGTCCCCATTTCTAATAGGCGGGATAGTAAAGATGACACAGAATATGTACCAGATTTGACCAATCAACAAGACATAACAGATGATTGGATACCTTCAACAAATCTCCTTTGGGAAGATTCAAGAGATTTAATAATTGATGGTCCTCCTATCTCATTTGCAATAGATAGTGACTGTATGAATGCAAGATTGACTATGGATAGTGTCTCCATCCCAGCTGCAATGGATGGTGATAATTCAGATAATTTTGTGATTGAGCAAATTGCTAGAGGAGAGGAGCCTCTTCCAAATCTTAAGGCTTCTACATCACGAGGCTCCAACAATAATTCAGAAATAGACTCTCATGAGTTTGAATGGGATTCACTCTCAGATGCAACAGTTGACTTGGATATGGATGTTGTTCATGCTTATAGTTCTCAACCTGATGTAACTGACGAGTCATGTGTTAGATTAGAAGATTGGAACCCACATGTCACATTAGTAGACAATTCTTCGCTTGCTAGGATAAATTATGATTTAGACACTTTAGAGGGAAACTTGACAGATTCCAATTCTACAGTGCGAGAGATACGGCCACCACCTATATCCTTAATCTTGAGCGGGTCATTAACCTACCCTTGTTCACTAGCCTTATTGATTGGTCTCAGCGGTGCAAGAGCCTCAACTCTTGACATTTCACAATGACTATGAGATCACGCATCTAGTACCATTGAACTGTAGTCTCTTCCACCGATTGAGTAGGCTACGGTATAATGAGCGACATCAAGTACCTTAGTCACAAGATAAAAAGAAATGAAAAAAAGAATAAGAGTTCTGATGGCGAAAACCACTATGTGGCGGTGTCAGAACCAAAAAAAGTAAAAATAAAAGACGTATCCAAAGGTGAAAACCTCCCAGAGGCACCTACGGATGAGGTACTTGATGGTCTCCCAAGCTATTTCCAGGATAGATCATCATTATTGGTTGAACCTACAGAAGCTATTAATTTGGGCACAGAGGAAGTTCAAAAAATTGTACACTTGGCTAAATCTTTATCACCTGAAGAAAAGAAAGCCTATACCGAGTTCCTCCAAAAGAAGGAAATTAACTTTGCATGGACATACTCAAACATGCCAGGGTTGGACACTAATCTCATTATGCATCATTTATCCATAGCTCCAGGTGTGAAACCAGTCAAACAGAAGTTGAGAAAAATGCACCCTCGTATAGCTCTTTTAGTGAAGCTGAATTAGAAAAGCTCCTTAGTGCGGGATTCATTAGAGCCATAGACTATCTTTATTTGGATTTCAACATTATTTTTGTTTCTAAACTGATAAAACCATTCGAATCTACGGACTTTAGAGAGATCTTAGCAGAGCATGCCCGGATGATTTCCGCTTCTAACATAGACATGTTAGTGGACATGGCAGTGAGGGATATGAGATCTTCTTCTTTGATGGATGGTTTTTACGGGTATATCAGGATCAAGATAGCTCACGAGGATCAAGAAAAGCGCATTCACACACATGTGCACAGGGGTACTTATTGTTGGAATGTCATGCCCTTTGGATTGAAAAATCTGAGGAGCTACTTACCCGAAAAACTATGACAACCATCTTCCATGACATGATGCATAAGAATATGGAAGATTATGTGGATGACACCCTGGCTAAGTCTAAGAGAAGAGGAACACATTTGGCTGATTTAGAAGTGATTCTAGATCGCATGGAACAATTTCAACTAAGATTAAGCCCAAAAAAGTGTGCATTTGGTGTTACTTCTGGAAAATTATTGGGATTCATCATTTCAGCTAAAGGAATAGAAGTGGACCCTGAAAAGGTTCAAGCCATTATAAACATGCCACCTCCCAAAAATGTTAGCCAAATGAGGAGTCTTCAATCCATAAGGAGGTTTATTTCACAATTGGCAGATAGAGCACAACCTTTCAACAAGAATTTGCATAAAGGTGTTCAATGTGTCTGGAATGAGGATTGCCAAAAGAGCATGGATCAAATTAAAGAATACTTGGCAAATCCTCCCATTTTAATGGCTCCCATTCCAGGAAAACCTCTCATTTTATATGTCTCAGCTACTGAATCTTCACTGGGGGCATTGTTGGCTCAATTAGATGAACAAGGGAAAGAAAGGGCCATATATTATATTAGTTGCACTCTTGTTTCTTATGAGGTTAATTATACTAGTATTGAAAAAGCTTGCCTCGCAGTAGTGTTTGCTTCTCAAAAATTGCGACACTATATGCTCACGCACACCATACACCTCATATCAAAAATTGATCCTCTCAAATACTTGCTCGGTAAAGCTTCTCTCACGGGCAGACTTGCTAAATGGATGATGATTCTTTATGAATTTGACATAGAGTATATTGAGCGCAAAGCAATCAAAGGCCAAGCTATTGCAGATCAACTGGCTAATTTTCCTATTCAAGATAATATGCCCATTCAAGTCAACTTTCCAGATGGGCATCTTATGTACATGACTGAAAGATCCTGGAAACTATTCTTTGATGGTTCATGCATGCAAAATGGTTCTGGAGCTGGTGTGTTGTTTGTTTCTCCTCATGGGTATACTATTCCTAAATCTTACAAGTTACTCTTTCCATGCACAAACAACATAGCTAAGTATGAGGCTTTGACAAATGGACTAAAATGGCTATAGAGTGGAATATCACAGAACTACATATCTATGGGGATTCTCAGCTGATCATCAACCAAGTCAATGAACAATACCAAACAAAAGATGACAAGTTGGTACCTTACAAAAAAATGGTTGATTCATTGAGACGGTATTTTACTTTTGTCACCTTTCAGCAAATCCCTAGGGCTGAGAACAAAGCAGCCGATGCTATGGCCACCCTTGCTTCACTTCTTCAGTTAGAGGAACATGAGTCCAGATATGAATTCCTGGTGGAAGAGCTACGATATCCCATATTTGACTCACCTGAAAGCCATATCATTTGTACCCTTGTCAATCATGAATCCTCCCGCTATGGTACTATTTACTCATATCTTCGTGATGGCATCATCCCACAGAGTGCATTTTAACGATGCGAAGAAGAAACCTTCCATGGCGCCTCTAGCCGTTCCCTCATCTCGGTGATTTGTATAGGAGGGGTCTAGATGGAACACTTCTTGGGTGCTTAGAAAAGGAGAATCGTCAGCTAGTTGGCATCCCGCGAGGGCATATGTGAGAGACATTCTAATGGTCTTTCCATGGCTAGAAGGTTGCTTAGAGCAGGGTACTATTGGCCTACGATGCAGATAGATGTAGTAGCATTTGCTAAGTCTTGTGAAAAATGTCAGAAACATGGACACCTGATACATGCTCCAGGTAGGGAGCTAATTCCTTCTATATCTCACTGGCCATTTTAGCGATGGGCCTTTGATCTTGTTGGGCAGATTCATCCCAACTCATCAGGTGGCCATAAGTTCATTATCACTGCTACTGACTACTTCACAAAATGGGTATAGGCTGTTCCACTTTCTATTGCCTCAGGCAAGACAGTGTCTTTATTTATTTTTAAAACCATATCATGCATCGTGTGGGTACCTACGAGATCATCAGCGGCAATGGGAGGTGAGTTCAAAAACAAGGACCTTAAAGAACTGCGCCAAAGATTCAAGATAAAGAAACATTGGTCCTCCATTTACTTCCCACAAGGAAATGGTCAGGCAGAGGCTTCAAACAAAACCATTCTCAAGATTTTGCACAGAACAGTTCATAAGAATGGTAGAGACTGGCACCTACAGATAAATCCGGCTCTGTGGGCCTATAGAACGAGTATTCGTACTCCAACTTGGGCTACTCCTTTTGCCCTCACATACGGCGCTGAAGCAGTGTTACCTTTAGAGGTTGAGATTCCATCACTTCGGGTCTCTCTCAAAGGTCTAGTTACAGATGAAGACTATCACGCCATGAGATTGCAAGAATTAGAACTTCTTGATGAGAAGCGTAAAGCATCATTTGACTATATGAGGGTCTATCAAAAGAGGATGTCCAAAGCCTTCAACAAAAAGGTTCGCCCTAGAGAATTCCAAGTAGGAGATCTTGTCCTGCGAGAGAATCCTAAGAACCCGATAGAGCCAGAAGTCAGAAGGGCAGGTCGAGACCCTAGACTTGGGCCTACATCACATCTAGCTGACTTTTGGCCTGGTGCCTATCTACTATCTTGAGAAGAGGGA
Organism: Sequoia sempervirens; assembly: GCA_007258455.2. Taxonomy (NCBI): domain Eukaryota; kingdom Viridiplantae; phylum Streptophyta; class Pinopsida; order Cupressales; family Cupressaceae; genus Sequoia; species Sequoia sempervirens. Next base: position 11,754 of record VDFB02113282.1, read on the forward strand.
GACAGCTCCACGGAGCTATCAATGTTTACTTTTTGAAGAAGTTCTGTATCATATGATGCGGATTAAATGCAGGGGCATCCTTTGTATATAATTATGACCCTGAAAAAAATTCCAAAAAAATTGATATATGGTACTGAAAAAATTACAAAAAAAAATTGATATATTGTCAAAAAATCCAAAAAAATTCAAATATGATGCTGAAAAAATACACAAAAAAAAAATATAAAATAGAAAAATACATCTGTAGTGGGAACACGGAAGCAGTATGTAGTGGCAAAATACAAAAATATAAAAAATATAAAGTCCTAAAAAAAATTCTTCCAAGTGGTGAAAACCTGGACACAGGCGCTACTTGAGGCCTTTGCATCCCTATTTCTTAGCATGCATCCTCGACACTTAGCCTTTCTCCATCATGCCTTGTCCTTATTGCCTTGGTTTGGAATTGGTCTTTGTCTTTGTCTAGGGGCATCACTGTGTTAGCTTTGGTCTCTTGGATATGCTTGTCTTTAGGACACCTCGCAAACGGTGTTTTTCAACACTAACCCAACTGTGTTTTTCAACACAACCCCTGACATCGTGTGTTTTTCAACACTTATCCAGTTCAGTCATGTGATCTTACCTACTTGCAAGCATTCGATCCTTATCCTTGGAACTCAGTATCAGTTTACACACTTAAAAATTTTTAATTGCAACACTTAATGCTCGAGATATGCCATGATCTTTTCTTTGTGTGTTGACTGATATTGATTTTCATTGAGTGTCCTTGTCTAATAAGTCTCTCCGTGATGCATAGCTAGAGGACTTGGGGCATGGGGCATGTTTTTATTTGCTTTCTACTTATGGGTGTTGTCTTGAACCTCTTCAGTATCTCTTGTTGTCTACTTGACACACTTAAGAGATTTATGGCATCATCCTTGAATGTTTTTGCACAACCATTCTCATGGTAATCTTGGCGTTTATGTCTTGATGCGAGCATGGTTTTGCTACATTAAATTGGGTAAGCTAACATTGTAGTCATCTTGACCTTCATGTCTTTGATGCTCATGTTAGAATCTTTCCACATTCCACGCTGATATAAATCACATTCATATCTTCATAGTTGCGTTTGTGACTAGTGATGATTGTGTGATTGTCCGATGTCCGGTAATAATGGCCCAATGATGAAAATAAGTTCTCTTACATTCTCTAATGAATGATGAACACACAAAAACCTATGTTACCCTATTGCAAGTACACCTTTTCATTTTCATGTAGCTTGCATTATTTAGACTTCATGTTAATTTGCACTTTTAGGCTGTATTATGGGTTTGAGAGGGTTTCCTTCATCTTTCTTGTGGATTTTTCATCAACTGTGATCACGTTCTTCATTTTCTTATCTTCTTTCGTGATCTCAATCGAAACTCCTTGTCTTAAACAGTTGATTGATTTTGATGCATCCTCTTTATTGAAGAAGATTCTCTTCCTTCTCTCCATTTCTTTCCATTTCTTCCAAACTTCTATCTTCCATTCGATTTCACCCCACTTCTTTTCTTCTAATTCAACCTTAGGGCATAATTTTCTTGCTGATCTACCTGGGTTCTATGATTCTTATATTTTTCATCTTACATCAAGAACCTTATCTTTTGTTTGATTTGATCAAATTTTTCAATTTATTATTTCTCCTCTATCTCATTTTGATTTCGATCACGAGGGGGCAGTACCTATCAAACTTCAATCCTTGATTCAGCTTTATCAATTTATCAATTGCTTCTCTTGGGGCAACCTTGCTTGAGATTCTTATCTCTCACTTTGGATATGATCCCAAATCGACCTCATGTTCAAAGGCCTTTTGTTTATGTTTGTCCAGATGTGATCTCGAGTCGACCTCACATCTGAGTTGTTTTGTGATCCCAAATCGATCTCACATTGCAACTTCATTCTTTGACTGCATGTGATCCCGAGTCGACCTCACATTAGTCAAAGAGGGAAAATGTATGCAACCTAAAATGGTCACCTAGACTTTGGGCCCCATTTATTTAATTTGTCAACATCAACTTTCTGAATCAATGATTGTAGCATTTTCAAATCAAATTTCTTAATCAATTCATAACTATTTCAAATGTTTCAATTTTCCCTAAGGTTTGAATGCTTCATTAATGTTATTTAATCAAAAGAAATAAATCCTTTTAATAAAATAAAATAATGTTATTTAATTGAAGTTAATATTACTTAAATAAAATGATGCTATTTAATTAAATCTATTTTTAATTAAATAATTTTATTTTATTTTATTAATATTCATTTCTAAATTACATAATCTTATTTTTATTTTATTAAAAGAGATATTATCATCTTAAATTAAATAAAATAAATGAAATATCCTCTCAAGAATATCCTGTGATGAAAAAAAAGGGAAACAAATCAGTTAAAAGGGAAATAAACTAAAAAAGAATTCCAATCAAGATTTGTTTCTATTTTTCTATTTATCCCACATTGTTCTGAATTTGCCTTCAATTCTACTTTTGCCTATAAAATGAGCCCTCTCATTCTCATTTCAAAAAAAAGAAAGAATCACGAATTTTTACATCAGACTTATGCTGCAAATTTGAATTTTATCATTTGAGATTACATTAGTTTGATTATATAAGCATCTTATTTTTAGAGCATATAGTTTAATATTGCATTTTAGCTTAATCTTCATAGTAAATTAATTTGCAAAATAATTCATTTATGGCATTGCATGTAGATTAAGTTTCATTTCAATAAATTAGTTTGGTTTATTACATTTTACAGTCATTTAGATTAGTTTTCATTGTTGCATTGCAAGAACAGGATTCATGGAGATTGGCATTCTTGCTTCTCCTCTTTGAATCTCTCGTTCCGAGATTGTATTTGCAGGGGTAACAGGGTTAATCTGAGGGCCACAACATCAATCTCTGCTCTTCTCGGATAGAGAGCTGTGAATTGATTTGCAAGGACTCATTATTGAGTATCCTTGCATGCAAGGATTCACAGAAGTATAACATATTTTCAGTTATACAAGTACCATGTCATTTGAATCAATAGTCAAACCCATGAAATAAACCTAATCTATCCCTAGCTCATCGATTACAACCAACAAGGACCACCAGTTCTAGAAACTTTCAAAAATGATAAGGTGCTCTTAGAATTCATGGGACTACGAGACATGGTGCTATATAGAGATCACAAGGCTAGGTTTGACATCATACTAGACACACAAGCCTACTACGTGGAAACGATTGAATCCTTTAGTCACAAAAGTGAAAATTTGAGAATAATCTCAAGGTCTTTGAGTGAAAACCACATTGTGGCATTCTCTAACCCAAAAAAATAAAAAATAAAGGATGTATCCAATGGTGAAAACCTCTCTGAGGTGCTCGAGGATGAGGGATTCAATATTCCTCTCAGTTCTCTACATCCGGAAAAGTCAACAGTTCTAGCCGAGAAATGCAACCCAGTTAACTTGGGAATAGAGGAAACTCCACATATCACGTTTTATGCTAAATCATTAATGTTAGAAGAACAAGAGCTCCTAGCTTCTTTCTTAAGCGAGAGAAAGGCCAAATTTGCATGGACCTATGCCAACATGCCTGGGCTTGATCCAAAGATTGTGGCCCACCATCTAGCAGTTTACCCTGAAGCAAACCCCGCTAGACAAAAGCTCAAAAAAATGCATCCTCAGATAGCCTTGTTGGTTAAAATGGAATTAAATAAGTTACTTGATGTGGGATTCATACAGTTGATTGACTATCTAGAGTGGGTATCAAACTTGGTACCTATTTTAAATCCCACCGGAGGCATTCATATCTGTACAAATTTTGGAGACCTAAACAAGGCATGTCCCAAAGATGACTTCCCGCTTCCCAACATTGATATGATTGTAGATATGACCGCGAGACATGAGATGCTTTCATTGATGGACGAATTCTCTGGGTATAACCAAATCATGATAGCTAAAGAAGATCAACATAAAACAACTTTTACTTGTCCATGGGGGACATACTGCTGGAACATGATGTCATTTGGCCTAAAGAATGTTGGAGCAACATATCAGAGAGCCATGACCTTAATCTTTCATGATATGATCCATAAGACTATGGAAGATTATGTCGATGACATATTGGAAAAATCTAGAAAGAGGCGAGACCACATAGCAGCATTAAGTGCCATCTTTGACAGACTTGAAAAATACAAGGTTCGCCTTAATCCAAAGAAGTGTGTCTTTGGTGTACAATTAGGGAAGTTGTTGGGATATATCATGTCCATGAGAGGAATTTAAATAGATACAGCTAATGTAAAAGCAATCCTCGAGATGGAGGCACCCAAGACTTTGAAGTAGCTAAGAGGTCTATAAGGAAAGCTCCAGTCAATCTGCCAGTTCATAGACCAATTAGTAGACAAATCAATCCCATATTCTCACATTCTCCACAAGGGGGTAGCATAAAAATGGGACGAGAAGTGTGACCAAGCCTTCAAAGAGATCAAATAGTAATTTCTCACACCTCTAGCGCTTCTACCACCAATCCTAGGAAAGCCTCTAATCCTCTACATATCAGTAACAACAACTCTTGGCACTCTCCTAGCTCAGCAAAATGAAAATGAAATAGAGAGGGTCATCTACTACATTAGTTGAACCATGGTAGGGCATGAGTTAAATTATTCCTTCATCGAAAAGGCTTGCCTCGCAATGGTGTTTTCCTTACCAAAATTTAGACGCTACATGTTAACACACAAAATCAAACTCATTGCCAAGATCGACCCACTCAAGTACCTACTTTCCAAAGCAATGCTCAAAGGAGGGATGGACAAGTAGGTCATGATCCTATAAGAATATGAAATTTATGTGGAACGTAAGCCCATCAAAGGACAAGCTATTGCAGACCAACTAGCAAAAGTGCCAATGTACTCAGAGAACTTGCTAATTTTAGAGTTCCCCGATGAATCCATCTTCAACTTGAGCATAGCAGACCACCGGAAGTTGTACTTTGATGGTTCCTACACAGAACATGGATTGGGAGCTGGAGTCTTTTTCATCACTCCACAGGGAGACTACATACCAATATCTTACAAGTTGGCATTTCCCTACACAAACAATATAGTAGAATATGAGGCTCTGACCATAGGACTTAGAATAACAGTGCAGTGGCATATCATGGCTCTCAAGGTATATGGATATTCACAGCTCATAATCAATCAAGTAAATGATGAGTATCAGAATAAGGATGGCAAGCTAAATCCATTCAAGAAATTGGTGGAAAGTCTTAAGGAGTCCTTCATCGAGATCATGTTCGAGCAGATACCTAGAGCAAACAATGGAGCAGTAGATGCCATGGCAACAATTGGATCCCTGCTGGACATCCCTCACAGTGTCCCAAAGCATGAATTCCTAGTAGAGCAACTTCTCATGCCTGCATTCGAGCTACCAGAGTCTGAATTCATGTGTGAAATCATTGGTCCTGGTGATCCTTGGTACCACAATATATACACTTATCTGAGAATAGGAGTCCTCCGATCTAACATAACCTCAAGCCTTAAGAAAAAATTGGTCAAGAAAGCATCCCGTTTCGTCATCCTAGGAGATACCCTTTACCAAAGAAGCATTGAAGGAACCCTATTACTTTTCCTAAACGCTGAAGAATCCTTGACTACTTTAACTGAGGTACATAACGATATTTTTGGTTCACACTCGAGCGGAATGACCTTGGCTAAGAAATTGCTGAGGATGGGGTATTATTGGCTTACTATGGAAAGAGAAGCACATGACTACGTTAGAAGGTGTCTACAATGTCAGCAGCATGGGGACCTCATCCATGCACCAACTCAAGAGCTCCATCAGATTGTCACACCATGGCCCTTTTCGCAATGGGGGCTTGACCTCGTTGGAAAAATCACTCCCACCTCATCCAGTGGCCACAAGTTTATCATCACCACTACTGAGTATTTCACCAAGTGGATGGAAGCCATCCCTATGATATACATCACTGGAAAGCAGATATCAAAGTTCATATTGAACTACTTAATTTTCTGTTATGGTGTTCCTCGAGCTATTATCTTAGATAATGGGACACCATTAAAAAATCAAGATGTTCGTGACCTATGTGACAAGTTCAAAATCCAACATCGATTTTCCACCCCATATTATCCCCAAGGAAATGGCCAAGCAGAAGCCACCAATAAAACCATTCTAAAGATCCTCAAAAAAATAGTCAATGACGTAGGTTGTGATTGGCATCTACAACTAAATCCCGCCCTCTGGGCTTATTGAACTAGTGTTTGCAAACCCACAGGTGCCACCCCCTTTTCCCTGGTCTATGGATCAGAAACCATATTACCCATTGAGATCAAGCTCCTGTCACTGAGAATATCATTGCAGAATCTCATCACGGATGAGGAATATCGGGTGTCAAGACTGAACAAGCTAGAACTACTAGATGAATGGAAAATGGAGGCCTTAAATCATTTGTAAGTCTATCAAAACTGACTCAAGCGGAGCTACAACAAGAAAATCAGGAGTAGGACCTTCCAGGTCATAGAACTTGTGCTAAAAGAGAATCAAAAGAATGTTCCAAATCTAGATGGAAAAGGAAAATTTGAACCCAACTGGGTGGGAACATTTATCATCACAACAAGCTATAAGTCAGGGGCATATCAGTTATCAACACCGAAAGGGGAACCCCTGAACGAGCCCATGAATAGCTCTCATCTCAAAAATTTCTATGCCTACCCTTGCAAGGTATAGAACCAAAAAAAATAAATCATAAAATGTCCTGAAAAAATGGTTACCCCTTTGAAGAAAACCTGGCAAATAGGTGTCTTGGTGATAACAAAAAAAATAAAAAAATAAAAAAATCCAAAAAAATTGGAAAAAGGATTGAAAATAGTAAAAAAAAAATCATCCTCTACTGAAAACCACTTCGGTGGCACTTTGAGTAGTACCTTGGTGAAAACCTAGCAAATAGGCACCTTGTGTAAATAAGCACTTTCCATCACCAGGACCTTCACGGCTTGTTCTGCACCATCCATCCATCATGCTTCCATCATCCATTGCATTCCATATCTCTTTTCATCACCCATCCACGTCTGCATCATAGCTTGGTCCAGTGATTCATGTCATGATCCCTCCCAGTACTACTTGGCCCATCCTCAAGGTAAGTTTGTCCCGCCTTTATCGGAGTAGACTATTGCATCACGCTAGGGGCATGTTCTCATCGGATCGGATTCATGTATGTTCTTGAAATCCCAAAATCAAAAAATCCAAAAACATTAGAAAATTTGAAAATCCAAAAACATCAAAAAATCCAAAAATCAAAAAATCAAAAAAAAAAATCCAAAATAAATCAAAACATATCAAAATCCAAAAATAGGTAAAAAAATTCAAAAAGTCCAAAACAAAGTCCTTTTGTTGAACTACGTTGTCTCTAAGCTTTGAACATAGGCAAGGTTGATCTTTGATCTTCCCCTGAGACATTTAGGTCAGTCCTTTAGAAGTCCGTCATAATAAACTGGCAATCCATCTGTTCATGTCTCATCAATAATCAAGTTTGTGTCAGTCGAACTATGTGGTCTCTACGTGTATAACTTAGGCAAGGCCAATCTAATGATTAGCCCCCGAGGCCCCTAGGATAGGTCTTTAGGTTAGTCTCTTGGTCTAAATCTCAGAAAACCCCAAAAAAATAGAAAATTTGAAAATAATTTTTTTTTTAAAATCTCAAAAAATACAAAAAATAGCCTCAAAACAATTCAGAAAACCCAAAAAATCCATCTGTCCCATCTCCCTTTCACTCGAAATGAGCATCACTAATAATAAATCAATCATCATCCTCAACCTTTGGTGAAACAATCAGAAACAAGTCTAGCAGGTCAAAAGTGAAAACTTAGTCATCAAAGTTTCAAGTCTAGGTCAGTACGTAAACAAGTTGGTCAACTCTTTGTGAAAATAGCCTATCATGCAATCAATCCCAAATCAATCATCTGATATCATCATGTCCTCGGATGCATCCTTCCTACAATGGACATCAACATCAGGTATCACCGTAGTTTAGTCTTGGCTAGCGGTATTGAAGAACATAAGCTTGTTTGTTTACTTTATCTTTGTCTTTTGACTTATCTTTTTGCTCTCATTTTGATGATCTCTCAATGATGTCCAAAACGAAGGGATTTAGAGAGAAAGGAATGGGGAAATGATCATTATCTTTTACCTATTGTTCTTGTTGGATATTCTTGTAATATAACTTGGTCATGTGTGCTTTGTTTGGGTGTAGGGAAGGCATTTTAGGTGTCTTGTTGACCACATAGGAAGGCTTGCCTTTCTATGTTTTGGTCTGAGATGTCTGAAATATACGAACTACATTTTGAATAAGATTCTATATGCCAGGTGTGAACAAGAGTACTCCTATCTGATTGTCGAGTCAAAGTCCATCACACTAGGTGAAACGCCATCCTAGTTCTTTATACCTTGATGCATCATGCCTATGTGTGTTATCAAACATAAGGTAATTGGCCCTTTTAAAATCCCAACTCCTCGGTAAGCAAATCATCATCATCATCGTCTCGTGTCTTGTTGGATCCTCTTCTTTCCTCTATCTCCTTTTCATGCTAACATGGTACCATGATAGTTAATCACAAACCATTATCACCAGTGCATCCATCCTACATCCATAAACCGTCAACATACTACATAATGCATACCATATCATGTAGAAAGCATTTATCATATCATCTGCATCATTGCATAATATAGATTGGTTATTCTAAGCATCTCATAAAAACATTACCATATCATAAACATTACCATATCATATGCATTACCATATCATATGCATTACCATATCATATGCATCGCCATCCATTTGCATCATCATAACATCATAAGTGCATCATCATATCATACACGAGAAAATACTAAAAAGAAAAGATCGCATCTCATACATCTCATAATCATCCATTAAGTGAATAATATAGATCTGTTAGTCTAAGAATTTTCATACCATAATATTTTGTATACATCACCATTAAAAGTGCATAAGGAAAGATACTAAAAAGTAAATGCATCCATACATTGTTGCATCATCATATAGAAGCATACATTGCATTGCATCACATAAGATAAGAATCATGATATCGCATATAGAAATAAAATCCATCCATAATACATAAAATAGAATAGGACACATCATCAAATCATCTCATCTCATATATATCATCAAAAAATATACTGTCATGGTACAAAATCTAGATCAAGTGTGTATCAAATACATAAAGTACAATGGCCCATGGGGCTATCAAAAATAAGCCAATGGGGCACAAAAAGAATCTTGTCTCTGATCAAAAAATTCAGCTAGCCCTATTGGTTGCCCTCGCCCTCATTGGGTTGTCTCTCTCTGTGGTCCTCAGAGGTTCTGTACCCTATCTGCTATGAAAAATCTAGGACCTGGGATGCTCGGGGCACGACCTGATGATAATGGACCCTATAGTAGTCAACCTCTCTAACCACCTCCCTATATGCTCGTAATGACATTGAACTCTGGGAGGAAGAGGCAGAAATGCTCTTAAGCTACTGACGACGGCCCATCTCTTGAGCTTCCCTAAGCTCCGCAGCCTACCTCTACTGGACAACCGGGTCTCTCTCATGTCTCAGCTGGTCCCTCTCTATCATCAAGGAAACAACCTGTCCCTATAGCCCTGCCACCTGTACCTATAACTATTGAATCTAGTAATCTCCCTAACTAGCTGGTGGTGGAAGTCCCTGGTCTCTTTGTGGTGGCTGTTGACCTACCTGTCCATCCTGCTACCCCTGATCCTAATCCTATCTCTGCTGATATACCTAAAAATCTAGTTGTTGATCTTGTGGCCCCCTGCCCTGATTTGGTTGATGAGGTGGCCTACCTCCTCCCTAGTCTCTGTCTCTGTCTCCATCCCTTCAGCCTCCCTAGCCCTAGCCTCGTCCTGCTCCTTTTTCTCTCACCTTGCGCCATGTCGATGGTGTCCCTAGCACTGTAAGTCTGAGAGGTGGCTGGAACCAATCTCTGTATGCCTAAGTAGTACCTACATCAGCCTGACCCTGATCATATGGCCATGGCCTGGCCACCAACTGCATAAAACTCTTCACCGCCTCAACTGTAGGTATGTATCAGCCCCATGAGGTCTGACTCATTGTACGTGCAAATATCACAACATACTGGTCATCAATCCTATCCTGGGGCTCCCCAAACTATCTTTTCACTCTGCCTAGCAGGTATCTCTCTATCATCGTGTGCTCCCTGCCCTGCATCATTATGTCCTGCCAAGCAAAAAAGAGTTGTTGCACATCATCGTACCATGTGGGCCATCCAAGATATGGTCACCATGTGAAAGCTCGCATGTCATCAAGGACCCTCCTCCAATGAGGAATCTCGTTCTTCCCTCTATGTGTGAAAGAGACGCCTCCTCTGTATCACCAAACAATTGGATCATTTGGCTCCATATTGACTAGAAAAACTCTCAGACGAAGCACAACGATGTGCTCCTAGGCCCAGATATGAAAGAGTGTGACCCCAACCCTAATGGATCTATCGTCAATGTATGCAAACTCATGTAAATCTCTATACAATGAGGCTAGCAGTATTTTCCCCCACACAAAGCATACTCATCGTCAGACCATTTGCTCCCAAGCGAGACCCCATCCAAGACTGAAATATCGGCCTCACCAATTTGGTGCAACAAGACCTAATATGATAGCTATTATAACCAAGTGAAAGGGTGACACACCAGGCCTGTGACACTCCAGTTCAATCTGGCCCTCGCAAAAGACAATCTTGTCAAGGACCATCACATCATAGTAGGCCTCCCTCCTAACATCCAGATCGTATATCATGTGCTCTTTGTGGATGGGAAATCTAAGTATCCTCCACATGTCATCTAGTGTGACTTTGGCCTCGCCTATAGAAAGGTGGAAGGAGGATGTATTGTTGTGCCATCTCTCTCCAAGCGTTGTCATCATCCCTAAATGTGTCCTCACTGGTGGTGCATAAGCAATGTACCAGAGTCTGATCGCCCCTAGGTGCTCTTGCTGTCGCTCGAGCATACCCTCCAAAATGCCAAAAAGTACCCGGGACCTGTGCTCGCAAGAATGAAGGATCATCACCTCCTCCTGCATCAAGAAAGCCACCGCATTAAAATTCATCAAAAATCATGATCTTGATTTGCCCCGTCGTACTCGAAGCATCCTACGCGTTGTTGTTTGTGGGTGTGGCACAATTTGAAAGTTCCAAACTGCGCCGCTTGGAGCCCTAAACTCTCAAACTCTGTCGTGGTTTCGCAGTTTGAGGAGTGACTCAGTTTAATGCTAAACCCTAATTTCCAAGGAGGCCCACCATGGCACACTTTTCATATACGGTTCAGTTTGGAGTTTGAATCTAAACTCCAAACTATGCCGCGACATCGTTATTTGCGACTAGGGCACAGATTGAGGCCACACAACACCGAAAGAGAGTTTCAAGTGGTGCTAAATTAGACCATTGCTAAAGGACCTAATTCCTAAGCTAACAAATGCACACGAATATTGAAAAATAAAGTCAAGTCAAGTTGACTCACCGGTGGTCAAGTGTCATGTAGCCTTTGGTGTGTGCATACTTGATCTAAAATGTGTCGAGGAAGCTATTGTTGTGCCATCTCGCGAAGGGGTCAGAGCTCAAAAGTGAAAATCTCTAAAGGCTATGTGTCTAAATGAAATGGAAGTGGCCCCTCGAGGCCTATTTAAGCCTAAAAATTAGGGTTTTTTTTACCCCATTTAGCCATTCGGCTAGGGTTTCGAACCCCCAATCCTGTTTTCACCCAGCTGAAGGTCGTTTTGCACCATCTTTTTCATGTTTTATCTCATTTTTTGGCATCTTGGAGCCTTTTCAAACCCATCGAGCACCTTGTCCTCTTTTTTTGCAAGATCACCCAAAAATCCAAATTTTTGTCCGATCTCTCAAGGGGGTAGTATATTAGCATAATTCATCTATCGGGGCAGTAGTGGGGCAATTTTAAAAATCAATTTTTTTTTGAATTTTGATCGAGACAGTTTATTCTTTGAATCAACGCAGCGAGTACTTTGCTTCAAAGAGGGGGAAAATGTAGACATGGAAAATATACCGACACACTTGATCCTGATTACTAACATTGTTTTGTCCTAAATCATCTTCTTAGCTAAAGCATCACCCTTCATCCCTTAATTAAATAAATCATTATTTATCTGATTAAGTCATTCTCTCTTATTAATTGAATAAATCAATGTTATTTAATTAATTTTCCGGTCTCTATTTAATTAAATAATTCATTTTATTTGATTAAATCTCTAAAGTCATCTTATTAAATTAAATAAATTAAACCTTATTTGATTTAATCTAACATAATCCCTCTTTAATTAAATAAATCAAAAAATCCTTTATTTAATTAAATCTAAATCATATTCTCCTCAACTTTGATTTAAATCAACCCAAGAATCTAAATCAAATTGTCACATCATTTAATCCCTCATTAAATTAATTAAATCCTAATCACCTAATTTCTCTAGATTTTGCCACTTGCACATGAAAATACATTTAATGGATTTATTAAATCCCTATTTTCTTTCAACTTGGCATCTTTAGGGGAATATTCCTCCAAGTGGATTTGTACTTCCAACAAGGCATTCATTCCCTCTTACATGTCCTTGTCCATTGAGCCAAATGGCATTTAATTCATTCTTTTTCCCTCTAACATGTCATCTCATGATTTTTAAATTCCACCTAATTTCATTTATTCTCTACATTCATCAAAATGTGCTCAAGCTTCCTCCATTCACATCTTGACAAGTGACACTTTCCCATTGGATGTTGAATGATCCCACATTGCTTCATTTTTCTCATTTCTCCATCTTTTCTTTCTATAAATAGAAGGATTTCCTTTGTATTTTGATCATTCACAATTTGAGCAAGATTACTATACTCAATTTCATCCTCAAGCATATCCATTTTCATCCATTTTATCAAGTTTATAGTTAGGTTATTAAAAGTTTCTTCATGGAGTTCAATCGAATCAATCATCAAGTGGATCACTCTTCATCAAATCATCACAAGCTTGCATAGGAGTTGGGAAAGGGCCAATTTCCACATCAAATTGGCACCAACTTCCCCATGGGATTGAGAGTTTGCATCTTAAAATAGGATTTCATTTCTTTCTTGGTTTATTTTCTTTATTTTCTTTCCCATTTGAGGTTTGCAAATGAATTTCATGGGGAATCTTGATTCTCACTTGCATGTGATCTAATATTGTGTTTGTTTCTTGTGTTTGTGTAGGTATAAGATTGGGGTTCTACAAATACAAAACCACATTTCAATCCACTAGATTATAATGATAAGTTGGATTCAGATGAATTGCTTGATTAGATAACAAAGATGGAAAAGTATTTTGAATTTGAAGGTACCACTGAAGACAAGAAGGTGAAATTTTCTTGTACAAAGTTGAAAGGACATGCATCCCTTTTGTGGGAACATTTGTAGACAGATAGGCGAAGAAGAGGAAAGGAAAAGATAAGATCATGGGATCAAATGGTGAATAAGTTGAAGAAAAACTTTATGCCTGCAGATTATCAGATCAATTTGTTCTGGAAGTTGCAAAATTTGAAGCAAGAGTCAAGTGTGACAAAGTATATTGAGGATTTCTATAAGTTGAATATCAAATCTGGACATTCAGAGGATGTGATCGAGCAAGTAGCTAGATATGTGAATGGCTTGAGGTCGTCTATACAGGATGAGATTATTTTGATTAAGTTGCAAGGTGTGGAAGAGGCATATCAATGTGCCCTAAAAGCATAAGAGAAGATGAATAAAAGACATGAGAAGAGACAGAGAGGAAGAGGTGGAATATTTCAAAGAGGAAGAACTTTTATTGAAGGAGGAACAAGATCTTTTACAGATCAAAATAAAGATAAGGAAGTCAGTAAGAATGATAATTTGTACTATAGAGGTGATGGAAACTCTTACCGAAGAGGAGGATATGGTGGCTACTAGAATGAGGGTTATAGAAAAGATGATAGAGGAAAAGAGAAGAGAGTATTCAAGGGAAATTGTTTTAAGTGTGGTAGAGAAGGACATAGAGCATTTGAATGTAATCAAGGAGAAACAAGTAGAAAGACATAGAATAGTATAATAATAGCTTTTGTTGAGGAGGATTGTGATGGATTATCTAATAAACTGGAAGAAGGAGAACCATTGGTGAATAGAAGAGTATTATGTCAAAGTGAGATGGAGCAGGAACCGTTGCAGAGAAAGAATTTGTTTCAAACCAGATGCAAAGTAGTTGGTAAATGTTGCAAAGTGATTATTGATAGTGGAAGCTTAGAGAACCTAGTTTCTGAAGAAATAGTGACCAAATTGAAGTTGGAAAGATTGAAACACTTGAAGCCCTATCAGATAGCCTGGATTCAAGATGAGCATAAGATTCTGGTAAGTGAAGAATGTTTGGCGAAATTGAAGATAGGAAATTATCATGATGAAGTTCTATGTGATATCATGCCTATGGATGTATGCCATGTTTTGTTGGGAAGACCTTGGAAATATGATAGACAGGCTATTCATGATGGAAAGAATAACACATATACCATTGTTGCTAATGGGATGAAGAAGACTTTATTGCCATTGGAGGATGTTCCTAAAGTTGAGGTTTCTACGAATGCTAGAGTTTGTTTGGTTGATAGAAGGATATTTTTGGATGGATTGAGACATGAGAACTTGTGTTATGCCTTGGTTCCTAATAAGGTTGAAGACTTGAAGCATGTAGAAGAACAACCGGATGAGACAAAGGAGTTGTTGATAGAGTATGAGGAGATCATTTTAGATAATGTACCTGATGGATTGCCACCTATGAGGAGTATTAGTCATTGCATGGATCTAATTCCTGGAGCTACTTTGAGCACACCAGATGACATCGACAGAAAATGAAGAGTTGAATAGACAAGTGCAAGAGTTGTTGAGGAAGGGTTTGATCCAAGAAAGCTTAAGTCCTTGTGTAGTACCTACAGTGCTAGCACCTAAGAAGGATGGAGAATGAAGGATGTGTACAGAATCTAGAGCCATAAACAAGATCATGATGAAGTATAGATTTCCTTTTCCCTAGATGGATGACATTATGGATTGTTTGAGTAGAGCTAAATAATCTACAAAGATAGATTTGAAGAGTGGATATCATCATATCAAAATTAGAAAAGGGGATGAGTGGAAGACAATATTCAAGACAAATGAAGGATTGTATGAGTGGTTAATAATTCCTTTTGGACTAAAAAATGCACCGATTACTTTCATGTGGTTGATGAATGAGGTATTGAAGAAGTTCTTGGGTAAGTTTGTGATTGACTATTTGGATGACATATTGATTTTCAGTAAGAACAGAGAATAAAATTTATTGCATATAAGAAAAGTTTGGAAGAGGTTGAGAGAAGAGAAGTTGTTGATAAATATTAAGAAGTGTAGTTTCATGAAGGAAGAGTTGGTATATTTGGGATTTGTGATATATGTGGATGGATTGAAGATGGATCCTAAGAAGGTAAGATCAATTGTTGAATGGCCTACACTAGAAGGCATTGGAGAGGTAAGATCATTTCATGGATTGGCTAGTTTCTACTAAAAGTTCATTAGGAATTTCAGTTCTATTTGCAGTCCTATGACAAAAAAAATGAGAGGAGATAGGAAGTATTTTAGGTGGACATCTGGAGCAAATAGGAGTTTTGAGTTGTTGAAGCAGAAGGTGATGGAGTAGCTTGTGTTGGCTTTACTATATTTTAACAAGGTATTTTAGGTAGACTGTGATGCAAGTGGAAATGCAATCGAAGAACTATTGAGTCAAGAAGGGAGGCCTATAGCTTATTTCAATGATAAATTGAATGATGCTAGGAGAATATATTCAGTGTATGAACGAGATTTTTATGTCATAGTTCAAGCCTTGAAGAAGTGGAGACATTACTTGTTTCCTAAGGAGTTTGTGTTGTATACAGATCATCAAGCATTGCAATGTTTGAACAGTTAAGGTAAGTTGAACTAGAGACACATGAGATGGGTAGAATTCTTGCAAATTTATACTTTTGTTTTGAAACATAGGAGTGGAAAGTCAAATAGAGTTGTTGATGCTTTGAGTAGGAGAATGAATTTAATGGCAAAGATGAGAATGGAGGTATTAGGCTTTGATGAATTGAAGAACTTGTATGACGAAGACCCGAATTTTGAAAAACCTTGGAGATCTTGTAAAGAACCAGTCTTGGAGGATAGGAATCAGTGGTTGGATTATTTCATTCAGGAGGATATGTTGTTCAAAGGAAATCATTTGTGTATACCCTGAAGTTCAATGAGGGGTTACTTGGTGAAAGAAAAACATAGTGGAGGATTGTCACGACACTTTGGGATTGATAAGATAGTAGCATTGGTGAGTGAGCATCAATTTTGGCCACAAATTCATAAGGATGTTAGGAGATTTGTGTAGAGTTGCAAAGTTTTTCAAGTTGCAAAAGGGAGCAGTTAAAATGTTGGATTATATAAGCCTTTGACAGTTCTAAAGAGACCTTGGGAGGATATCAACATGGATTTCATACTTGGTTTTCCAAAGACACTAAGAGGTAATGATTCTATATTTGTGGTGGTGGATAGATTTTCTAAGATGACACATTTCATACCTTGTAAGAAGACAAAAGATGCAGTACATATAGCAGATTTGTTTTTCAAGGAAGTGGTCAGATTGCATGGATTACCTAGGAGTATTGTTTCAGACAGAGATACAAATTTTGTTGGTTATTTTTGGTGGAAACTTTGGAAGAAGTTAAAGATAGATCTAAAGTTCAGTTCTACTTTTCACCCACAGACTGATGGACAAACAGAGGTAGTGAACAGGAGTTTAGGGAATTTTCTGCGATGTTTGGTTAGAGAGAAGACCAAAAGTTTGGATTTAGTCCTTGCACAAGTAGAGTTTTCTTACAATAATTAGGTGAATAGGAGTACCAGAAAGACACCTTTTGAGATTGTTACTAGAGTTCATCCTAGAGGTATATCAGAGTTGAGAGACATTAGTATGGAAGATAAAAGGAGTGCAGAAGTAGAGGATTTTGTAGAATATATGAAGAAAGTGCATACTCGAGTGAAGGAGAAACTAGAAGATACAACCCAGAAGTATAAGAAGCGAGTAGATCAAAAGAAGAGACATAACGAGTTCAAAGTTAGAGATGAAGTGATGGATTAGTTGAGGAAGGAAAAATTTCCAATTGGCACATACAATAAGCTCAAGATGAGAAAGTTTGGACCCTGTAAGATTTTGATGAAATTTGATTCAAGAAATGAATATGAAGTAGAGTTACCGGATGGCATGATTATATCACCTATATTCAACATTGTAGATCTACATCAGTACCATGAAGTAGAATTCAATGAAGACAGTAAAGAAAAATTGGAGAATCAATTTCCTAAACAACAATCAGATGAGATAGAAGAGATTTTGGATATCAAAGATGGGAGGAAAACGTGTGGAAGACAGTACAAAGAATATCTTATGAAGTGGAAGGACAGACTAGTGGAGGATTCTTCTTGGATTTCTCAGGCTGAGGTAGACTATATTGGTTTTCCTATAGTCCCAGCAAAGTGAGGGACTCACTTGTCAATAACCCTAGATGTCTGATGCAGGAGCATCCTTGGTTCTTGGCAATCTTACATCAACCAAAAAGTATTTTCATTCAGTTTTGTTCTTATTCAATTCTTGTTTAGTTCAAGTTAGTGGATTCATCATATTTTCTTACCAAACCTTGTGGATCTATGTTTACATCATGGACATGTTCATTTTTCTTATTCCAATATTTGAGCACGATTGGATCTTTTTTCGGAAAGTTATCGCTTTCGAATTTAGTGGCAGTTTCTTGAACTGACACCAGAATAATTTTCTAAACTTATGGCTAGTTTGATCGCTTGTGGATCTTTCCCATAATTTGCGGATCCCTAAGGTGTGTTTTGAATCATTCTATGGATTTTCCCTGACTTTGATTATTGGTTGACACTTCATCCTATGCATTCACTGTGGAGAAATCAAATTTGAGGTTGACCTATTTCATGCGCATGTTACATTTTCTTTCATTGGAGATAGTAATGATCTTTGGCCGACATGGAAGATTCTAGATCTGTAGATAAGATACAAAGCTTGTAATAGATCATTAGGAAGGAAGTGAATAATAAGTAGATAAGTTTTGGATTCGATCTGTAATATTTTCACTCACATTAAGGAGCATATAGGAATATTGTAAGTTGAGCATGTTGTATTAGGCCTATGAGACGAATCTGTAAACTTGGATGTTGTCGATCGAATGTAATCAAAATTTTTGTTAATAAGAATGTTTGAATTTTCATTTTCCTCCATATTTTGTGTTTCTTTTGTTGTGTGACTCTTGGTACACGGTCCAGATTGTTCTCTTTGAGGACCCTCCTACTGTGGTTGCACCACTTGCAAGGAGAAATTCCCTTTTGGGAGATATGCTAGCCCTTGGCTCTTGCCAATCCAGAAGAGGAACTTGCTAACATGGAAGCCAAGGCATTCAAAGAGTTGATCCAAGAACACTTGAGCAGCAAGGATGGACTAAGAGTGGAAGAGGTATTGATGTCAAGTCGGTGCATATTTCACAATGCACCACATTCAGAATTCACTTGTTCATCATGTGCAAACATCATCACTCAAGTAAAGGGATATTTAGGCAAGTCACATCAACCAACTCCCAATGAAGAGGAATCATCCCATGAGACAGGAGAGCTTTCAACATTTGGAGAATAGCACATTCAAGTTGAACAAAGAAATTTGACACAAGTTAGTATTGGGATGGGAGACACTAAGGCTAAAAGTCAAAGCGAAGAATTTGATTTCCTTGGGACATCAAGAAGCTTTGATGAAAATTCAGTCAGAATGGAATTAGAAAGCCTCCCCTTCATTCGTAAAGGGAAGTTCTCCAAACAAGAAGAGGAATGGCTGGCAGTTGAGGATGAATTAACAAAGTCTACAATAGCATGTGCTAGGACAATCGACAGAACTATCGAAGAAGAAAAGGAAGAAGGGGCTAAAAGCCTTGGAGCAGTACAAGGTGATGGTGAAAGCCTAAGTTAAATCATATTGGAAGACCTCTCCTTCATGAATGATATCAACCAAGCATCCGAAAATGAAGATTTGGAGGAGTGGGAGCAACCATATGTTGTGGTTGTCCACTATCAGACTTCCTTCCCAATTGATGATGAGGATTCGATAGAGGAACGATACAACGAGCTCTTCTTAAGGCTCTCAAGGGATTGGTTGGAGCTAAGGCACCAAGTGGAATTGGAAATGTTGTTTCTTCTAGGTTGGTGCAGGCTTCATAACTTGCCACATTCAGAGTTCACATATGAACTATGCCAAGAGGCAATCAAACAAGTTAAAAAATAAGTGGGGTAGCCTAGTGCATGGCTTCCTGCAGTTGCTTTAAGAGTTGAAGCAGAGGTCCAAGAACCTAAACCAAGTTATAATTTAGTTGAAGGAAGTCCTTAAGAAAGTGTTTGGACAACAACAGAAGAAGGACAACAACACAGTCCCAAGCTTCTAAATGATGAAGTGGACCAAACAAGGAGGTTGTCCATCAAGCATCAAGGGTCTTTTCCTATCAAAGAGCATCTATACACCATGGATGATAGGCTTTATGGGGAGTCCTTTGAGGGAAATCACATAGTAAATATTGGCCCCCTTGACGATTTTCCCTCCATTGATAACTTCTTTCTGATGGGAGCTATACTCCAGAGATATGCCAACACTGAAGAAGAGCATATTTCAGAAGATGACGGTGTTGATGAAGACATACTACCTGAGCCTATAGACGGTGAAATATCATAACTCCCAGATTGGTATAGGAACTCCTTCTTCATCTACATTGATAGTGAACAAGAGGAAACGAGTGAACGTCATGGTGAGATACATGAACTATAGGAAGAAGAAGACAAAAGAAAGGGTGTTATGATGGCTACTCATGATGATGATATGCCCTGCCATCTACAAGATGCAACTAAGGGTCCTTCCACCTTGATCATTGTTGATCCTCCTTCACATTTAGAAGGCTGCAATAGGACAAATTCGTGCATGTCATCTTCCTATGACATTGAACATTATAAAATTAAGATCAACACCTGGGAAAGGAGAGGGGACAACACATTGCCTTTTGAGGACAACAATCAAGTGGAGCCATGGGCTACGAAAGATCGATGAGATGAAGTGTGTCTCCTTGAAGAATAGCCGATAAGGGTTATGGATCCCACATAGAGATTGGAAGAGGTGTTTGCTACCCTATCCTCCTAGCCCTATGCAAGCCTAAGATCAGGAATGTTGCACCATTCAGTGCATCCACCCAAAGCTGCCAATGCGACTACCAACGATGTAGTGCTCACTCTCGACTGTCAAACGTTGCCTCCTTCATGTGATGACATCCAGGTTCTATCGTTCCTTGCTCCTATGAATATTTATAATTTCACTTATTATTTTTTATTATGGGAATGAGGGGAGACAAACGTGTTTATGGATCAACCATGGGTTTAATGAATTACCTCAATTGCTGATTTTTCCTGAAAATGTGATTGAATTTGAATGTTGCATTAATAAACTTCATTTTTCTGAACGCAAGGATAAATCTGCATGGCTTAGAAATATGATGACCACCCTTCTTCTTGTGCACACATTGTGAAATCCAATGGGTGTGAATGTCAGTTCGCCCTGCCTAAGCATAGTTCTTTGTAAATTTCTTTGTACATAGTTTGTTTTGAGTAGTGTAGGTTTCATGTAGATACCGTGGGTTTGTGTATATAGTCTCGCTATCCTACTTTCTTTAGAGTAGTTGGTTTGTTTTAGGTTAGTTTCCCTTTCATTTTCTTTCGCTTTCCTACTTTGCTTAGTGTGAGTGTTCGGTTTCAGTTTACTTCCATTTTTGTTTTGTTTTGTTGCTTCTTTGTTGTCGCTTTTCTCAGGGTCCCTCTACCTTTAGTTGAGCACATTTGCACACACAATCATTTTATTTCTTGGGGGATATTCTATGTATTTCTTCGAAAAAAATTAATCAAGTTTTTAGAATGGACAGTGAGGGTTTTCTATTAGTGTCAAGTGACCTAGATGTTTGGTTCAAAGAGGATAAGTTGTTGGTTGGTCTGATTTTGAGGTATTCTAAAATCTTATATCTCTCACATATTTTAAAGATTCTGGAGGTCCCTGTAGGTCCTTTATGAAATTAGGTTAAGTGAAAAATCTAAAATTCTACTTCAGTGCCACTGTGATTCTCAGCCTTGAGTGTGAGCTTCATTTCTTGCAGGTTGAAGTGAAAAGGAATTGAAAAGAGAAAAAAAATCAAAAGAAAAGAAAAACATTGAAAATCAAAAAGAAAGAAATTCATCTTTTCAAGGGAATCCAAGCAACTCTACCGGGGCTATGGACGCCCAGTCGGTAGTAGAGCAATGTTCAGGAGAATCAAAACGACAACCTCATAGGGGCTATGGATGCCTGACTGGCAGCGAGGCAATGTCTCAAATGCTTTTGGAGTTAGAATAAACTATGTAGCTTAACTTGACAGAGCTTAGGTTCCTATAGCAACTGAAGGATAGGAATTAATGCATATGCACACACTTGGATTTTTAGTATACTGAAGATTGGATTAACTAGTGGTTTTGACCCTTTGGTCGAGTGTTCGGTTTGTTTGCCCTAGCGTGAAGGTTAGAACTAGAGATTCTGGGTTCATGATTCCATTTTGTCATCGAAATGCTCTGGAGCATTTCCCCAGTGAGTCGCCATTTGTTGTGCATGTTTTGCACACATGCCCCGCCGAAAGCGGGGACCCCCTCTTTTTCGCTCTTGATGTGATGCAGGAGCATCCTTGGTTCTTGGAAATCTTACATCAACCAAAAATATTTTCTTTCAGTTTTTGTTCTTGTTCAGTTCTTGTTCAGTTCAAGTTGGTGGATTCATCATATTTACTCACCAGACCTTGTGGATATATGTTTTCATTGTGGACATATTCATTTTCCTTATTCCAAGATTTGAGCACGATTGGATCTTTTTCCAACAAGTTATTGTTTCTGGATTAAGTGGCAATTTCTTGAACTGGCACCAAAATAATTTCAAGCCTAATAGCTAGATTGATCGCTCGTGGATCTTTCTCGTAACTTGTAGATCCTTACGATGTGTTTTGAATTGTTTCGTGGAGTATACTCGACCTTAATTATTGGTCCACACTTCATCCTATGCATTGATCGAGGAGTAATTCAAATTTGAGGCTGACATATTCATGCACATGTTACATTTTCTTTCATTGGAGATTGTGATGATCTTTGGCCAATTGAGAAGATTTTAGATCTGCGGATATGATATAAAGCTTGTCATAGATCATTAGGAAAGAAAAAGTTGATTAAGTAGATTAAGATAGATCTGATATGTAATATTTCAGCTTGAATTAAGGAGCATATAGGGATATGATATTTTGATCATGTTGTATTAGGCCCGTGAGCCAAATCTGTTAGCCTAAATGTTGTCGGTCGATTGTAACTGAGATTTCTGATAATATGAATGTTTGAATCTACATTTGCCTCCATATTTTGTGTTGTTTCTATTGTGTGACTTATGTTGCATGGTCTGAATTGTTCTCTTTGAGGACCCTCCTACCATGGCTACACCATGATGGGTCATTTTTGCTCCTAACAGGCCGCTTTGCTCTCGTCTTGCTTTGTGCACCCCCATTTCCTAGCCCAAGTCCGTCACAAGCATTAAAATGATCAATTTTATATTGGCTGAAATCACCTACCTAGGTTTCACTAAGTCATTTTCCCCTTTGTAGGCTGGGTCCTATGGTTTTCCCTTTGATTTTTGTTCGACGTCCATTGACCTTCGCAGACCCGTATTCACGGGTTTCCTCTTGTTGTTTGTCGTTGGACCCCGCCATTCACCTGTAGCCAAACCTTTGCATCTGCCTGACGTGCGGACCCGCAATTGCGGGTTTCCTTGTGCGGGTCTTGGTTCCCATTTCGTCATTCAAGCAGTGACCGACACCTAACTTTTGCTCGCATGGTAGGATCTGCACTTGGTCTCGTCATCCCCGTCATCGTTTCGTCGTCATTACCCTAGCAACAAATTAATCACTTAATGGCACCCCGCCCTCTTCCATCATTGGCCCGGACTAAATGTTTATGCATTTTTTCCTACATCAGGGAGAGGTTAGAAATGTTGCAAAGTTATTGACCATAAACTCATGATTCTAAAGAAACAATCAAATAATCTACAAATGGAGAATCTAAGTAGGGGGCTCATAAACAAACTCGGGGCTATATCTTTCATGTTTAAGGCAGTGTTGCACACTAAAGCCTCTCACTTAGGTTGCCTTCCATCTTCGATATTGATGCCAACAGCCATCATCCCTGTAGGACTCGCATTGCAAGAATTCTCTTGTTCTCTGATGTTTTCTTGATGGCATCCTTCGTACATCTTCCCTCACATTCACTCCCGCCTTTTCCTTCAGTGGAGGCTCAACCTGCAGATTCTGCATCCCCCTTAGCCATTCGAACGATGTTCCTCATTACAGCTTCATCACCTTGTCTCGCCACTATTTATCTAATTTTCCTCATCTTGACCACTCATAAAACACTTTGTTAGGCACCCAAGTGTATGCGGAACCAGGGAGGCAAAGCACTGAGGGGATTTATCGCAATCAAGACTCCATAGCATCGTTTGCCACCATGTTTATTCATCAGTTTTGGCAGACTTCATCATTGTGGGCACTGCATAGCCCTCATCCGCTGTCTAAATGGTGTTCCCATAACCACCACTCGCACTCACCCATCCACCGACTTCTTCCTTTGTAGAGTCTATAATCCTTATGGCTGACCTTTGTTCCTCCGCAAGCTTTTCCTTGCGCGGGCTCTACCAAGGTGGGTATCATGCACTTTTTAATAGCCATTTTAAATAAATTCTTGTCCCTAGCATAACGCCTCCACCTGTTCCTCCTACAAAGGGCATTCAGGCCAATGAAATCTGCACGAGCCAATCTTTCCAAGTGATGAAGGAATGTGACTTACACAGACCAATAACTGCATGACCTCACAAAAGCATCCAAGTTTTAACACTAGTAAGAAGGGATCGATACCTTAATGAAGATACATTCAAGAGTGGATCCCTAGATAGAATGGAAGGCATATGTAAATGGACACTTGGGAGAGAATTCTGAAAGCAATCTTCTGACCCAGAACAAAGGATGGTGATGAGGTTCTGGCCAAATATATTAAAGGATTAATGAACTCCCTATAAGGATTTCTATGTACTATTACTTATTGATGTTCATTGGATTGATGCTCACAATAGATTTGGTAACTTCTATTCGACAGTATCTGCTCGTGGCTTGCAGAAGGAGATTACATGATAGGATGATGGCATCTATAATGGGCAAGCCCGTGATATTCACACGACTAATAAATCTTGTAAAATGTGACCCAAGCCATAACAAGGAGTAACGTGCTAAATCGAAGATGCAAGATAGGGTCTCGGCCTCCTGAGAGATGTTGAATCATGGGTGGACACACATGAGAGGAGATGAACATTTGATTATATGGATGGTATTCAAACTGAGGTGTGTGAGGAAATTGACATAATAACAGAAGATTGCTTATAATGATTTTAGAATGTGAGCTTCTTGTATGAAAGGTCCATCATGGAAACTTGGGGGTACCAGCTGGTGATGATATTAAATGATGATCGGCCTAGTAATCACTAATGATCGCGACAGTTCCAACCAGCAATGCCACTCCTACGAGAGTTCATCTCATAGGGCTATAAAGTAGATTTTTCTTTCCCAATGAGTGGGTCTATTGCATGCAGGAGTCTTTGTCTTCTCTATCATTTTGCAACGATAATCATACATGGCATTCGCACCTTGGCCGCCTGTCAGTTATTCTCCATAACCATGGTTGGTCATCTTCTCCTGGATGCAACGACTTTCTTACAACATCTCTCCATGCCTCCTCACCCATGGACATCAGTGATGTAGGTTCCGCAAGTTCATTGATGGCCGCCTAGGCTCAACCACAGGGACATCCTCCATGAATGGTGTGTGACCCCCCAGGTCCGCGAGGTAGTTAGGGTGTATCTTGGTGAGCGTTTGCGAACTGTGGAATATGCTATGACATGAAGACATGAAGAAAGATCATGGGAATCTCTTTATAACACATGCCTCAAGTAATCTTTTATAAATTAATCTCCTCAAGAAAAGCCGTGAAGCCTGCAATAACAAGAAGCTGAATTAAATGAGTGAAAGCCTGACTCTAAATAAAACTCATGTTACCAAACGCGTAGTGCTAGGATGAAGGATGATAATTGTTAAAGATGGGTTGTTTCCAATTCATTGCTTAGTTTTCATCAATAGTGTTGTGAATCAAAGGTCGAATGTGACATGATCGCATAATTACACACACCATTGAAATTGTTGGCGCCCATGGCTTGGAAGATAAAAGGTGGCACACTTCCAAAATGCTAGGTTCGGGATATTAATATCTTTTTGAAGATGAAGCTTGGGAAAACAACGACACTAGCTTTAACTCGGATCCATCAAATGATAATGGTCAGATAGGAGGCATACCGAGTTAAGCCTCAGAGAGTAAGTTGTCATGAAGGGGAGGTGAGGCTAGGATGATCTTTTGGTGATGTGGATTCTGCCACCCCTAAGGATGTTTGTCTTTGTTATGGTGGCAACGAATTTCCATCGACGACACCCCTCGCTTCTTCACCTGCGTGATGTGGTGACAGGCCTAGGCTGTGTGGGTTCCACACATTTCTATGTTGTAGGCCACTTAATGACAACACTACCAACCACGAGTTCTGCTACCAGGGGGTATGTCTCTTCCCAGGTCTGCTCTTCAACAACTTTCTTAGCATGTCTACCCGTGTGCTTTCTCTCGCACAGTCACTCCATCCCAGGCTCTCACAAAACTTTTGGTTGGCTGTATGATTGCGCTACAAATTCACACATTGAAGGGATTTAAGTTGCAGGTTTAACGATGGAAAGGGTTAATACTAAAGTGGTTAAGGTGAGTGATCAGTGCATACGTGAATGGATGAACACCCTCGGGTGCATTTCCTTTTTAATATATCCATGTTGAGTGGTATTTTATAAATGATGTCACCTGCGATATTTGGTGAAGGATACACTTCTTGACCCTTCTTCGATGACACAAATGATTTATGATTTTGGTATTGGAGATATGTGCATACGATAGGGTAGAGGATGCGTAGATCGGGCCTAGACGATCATGGCTGGAATTTACCTCTTCCTTCTAGGACTCTTGAATTACATTGCACTTGAAATGATTTATGCTAACAGGGTGCGAAGGAAATCCCCTCCCAGCGTAGGATGGTAGATAATCATGGTAGTAATGATGCAGATTCTAGTTGACTAAAGGGAACTTTCTTGTGGGACTAGAGGGAAGTGACGGTTTGATTAGGCAGCAGTGGTGATTCACGTAGTAAGATTGATGAAAGCACCTATGCTACCAGTCTTTGCGGGCTCTGTGATACGGGCAGCCAGCCTCTTATTTCTGCTTTTGATGGAGTAACTCATTTGGCTCCCCGCACTTTGGGGTCCACGGCCTTCATTTCCATAGGTTTCATTTCCATGTCACCCCTACTTCCTTCAGACCATCCAGTGATAGCATAAGTCTTAGAAGTAATACGATAAAGGGAATAGAGGTGTTGGAAATTTAAAGTGATGCACTTATGAAAAATATAGCCAAGGAAATAGCATGGGACAGAAAGCAGATTAGGGAGTTAAGTAAGCAATGGAGCCTATGCAAATAATGGCAAGGGCCCATGGTGTGCTCACAGAGTCTTGAGGCTAAAAGGGAAATGAGGGGATACTTGGCAACCACAAAAAATTAATGTTGAAATTTGATGGAGAAGCCTCTAATAAATGATTAATAAGATGAATGATTAAAAGAAGTGGTGAATTATCATGAGGTAGAACTTGTGCGAGGCTAACTGGTCATTTCCAACCTGATAGAAGGGTCCTTGGGGAATTGAACGCATCACTCCAGAACAAGAACTTGGGTCTATAAAGGGAATCCAGTGATCTAAGTATATACCCTATAGCTCAATGTAAAATGCATGCGAACTAGGTGGGGTGCTTAAAGCTTAAGGGTCATTAGAAGAAATCTGAGTGACGGTCATGGAGGTTGTATAATATCTTTATGAGACGATCCTTAAAGCAGTACATTTCCCATTAATTATTTGATTTCGATAATAATTCTCTAATGGGAAGTTTGTTCTCTGTGCAGGCCACTTTATGAAAAGGGGGGGACTAGGAACAAAGGGTATCACTGCAAAAGGAACAATGATGGTCAAGGATCACCTGCGGAGCCGACTGTAGGAGTATGCTAAAACATGAAGGTTTTCAAAAGTGAAAATGAAGTCATAAAGAACTTAATTCAAGCAAGAGGGTTGCATGTCGCTTACCAAAGAAATGATAACAAAAGATCACCTATGAATCCAGATCGAGAAGAAGATCTTAATTTGCAAATGATTCACTTAAAATGAAACCAAAAAGGATCAACTCATCAAGGAAAACCGGTTGATGTATGACAGCATGCCAAAGGAAGTTTGATGGTTGCCCAAGGAAATCAGGGACAAGGGGGAGGAAGTTGTTTTATCTTTCCCAAATGATTGTGATCCATCAAAAGCTATCTCATCAGGGCAGGGATAGCTAATTCATTTAACTATGATGTCAATCTGCAAAAAAATAATGCACTTAAATGGCTACAAGAATGTTGTGAATACATCAGACAAAGGTCAGCTTTCAACAATCTCAACTATAGCAAAAGGGCAATCAACTAGAAGATAAAATTGCTACAGTGAATTGTCACTAAAGGAGAAAATAAAGAAAGAGACAAAACTGTATTTTAAATTGTTGTATAATGGGGGGTAGGTGAAACCCTAACTTGTAATCAGCCTGGGCCACACAATGTAAATCAATCCTAGCCATTCATTTGGGCTTTGGAAAACTATAAATAGGGGCTTGCCCCTCATTTGTAAAGGGTTGGAGAATTAGTGCAAAAGACATTTGCAGCAATAAAAGATAGCATTGCATGATTTTATGGGTGTTCTCTTTGATTTTTCTCATCTTGCATGCATGGTTCTACTTCCATGATAATTTTAGCTTGTAGTTTCTTGAATGGTTGTGATAATAGTGTTTGTTGTTACAGTATTTGATGAATTTCTAGCTCATGATTTTTGTGATTTGTTGATGATGAATCACTTTGTAAAGCTACTATGGGAAATTTGATATTGCTGCAACTAACTTCTATTGTGTGTCCATGAGGTGAATGCACAATCTGAAAATCTGCAATCCTTAGAAGATTGCACTAGTTTTGTGTAGCTGTAGGTTCTCTTGGTCAAGGAAAACTCAGTTTTAGGAAGATTGTCTACTGTAGCAGCCTCCATTGTTACTATTCATTCATAGCTTATATTTAGAAAAACTTCTCTTACCCTTCTCCTTTTGTTATTTCTTTTAGTCCTTAGTTAGAGTAGGATCTCAAGCATCACCACAAAGCTAAATCAAATGAACTTGGTAGGTTTTAGGTTGTTGTTTTGAGTGGAAAACCAATGTTCATTCACTTCCATCACTTTGAAACTCCATTTGTAGAACCAACTTCCCATGCTTTGTGAACCATAAAGGCCAACCCTCTATTACTAGAAAAACACATCAACCAACTGAGATATTCCAAGCATTGTCATGATCTGACATCCGAAACCTTGGGGTAGTGATTTGTAACTTGTTTGCAGATTTCTACCTTTCAAGAGAGGTAGTGCACTGCCTATGTTGAGAAGGTGCAAAAAAACCCATCAACACTATTGAATGTAGATCTCAAGTGAGAATGATCAGTCAGGTTAGGATGAATAGGTTTAATGTCCAAGCAGAATGAATCGATCTTTTAATGGCTACGGCTATATCTGTAACAAATTTGGACACAAAGCAAATCAAAGTAGATCAAGAAGTAATGAAGGTTAGACTAATCAGAAAAGTGTTATCTTCTATAATTGTAACAAACCTGGACATATCTCAAAGGTTTGCAGAAGCAAGAAGGAAAAGCAATCTACTCTGGTGGAGAAGATTGAACCGGTAAAGAAGATCGACAAAGAAGAGATGAAGCAAGAGATGAATAAGATATGGAAGAAAAAAGAAGAACCTAAAACTATTGATGTGTTTGTTCCCTCATCTGGTATGGACAATTCCTCTAGGAACTAGATCAAACATGGTCTTAGGGGGAGCATTATCAAAAAACTATAAAAACCCCCTGGATGTAAGGCATGTCAAAGGTTGGCACAAGGACGTATTGTAAAGAAGGAATAATTAGAAGTTTTGGAAAAGAAACCAGAAGAAAACATGTTGGCATGCTAATTTGTGGATCGAATTAGGGTTTTTCTGTGTTGAGAAGAATGATTTTAGAAAAAAAATTATGTCTGCCACATTTAATGCGAGTTAGGGAAAATTTATGGTGTATAAAGAAAAATTTGTAAGTTCTTTTTGATCATTTGAGCACTTGAAGAGTTTGAAAGGTTTCTTGGGGCATTCTCGAAGTGATTTGAAGCAATCCTGAAGAAATCATTATAGATACTTAGGAATTATTTCTCAGTTTTTAAAGGGGAAGAAGGGAAAAGGAAGAAATTTTGACTGAACAACAATGAATTCAAGAAAGTAAGCACGACAATGGACAGAGGATCAAGTGGCGTCATTCCACTGAAGTTGAAAGGAGTTGAATTGGAAGAATTTGATCCTGAAGGAAAATGAGTTACAGAGCATAAAGACCATAGGTATAGATTTATGGGGAGAATTTCCCTAGTTTGCAGATAAAGAGTTCATCTTGTTCAAGTGTTGAGTCAATTCAAGAATGACAGTATTGTGTTGGACAAACCCTACCTGATCACGAAGGATGTGATCGAAGCGATTACTGGTTTATGCAGTGTTGGGGATCTCCCTAGGAGGAAAACAATGAAATACAAAGATGTGGAGGAACTTACTAGCATTGATAAACACCCATGGGCTTTATTGATAAACACTCTAGTGGATTCCGTTGTAAGGTATGTCGCATACGAAATTTCTTATAAAATTTATTTCAGAAATCATGAAGGTTCGACTTCGGCTATTGTTGTATATATTGTGCACACACATGATGGTTAAGAAAAATAGGCAGCTTGATCTATGTATCCTATTACTTGAAAACCTAACTAAGAATGCCCGAATGTTGTTGGTTGAGGGTTATCCTTTTTTATTTGGATCTTTGCTTGTGTGCTTGACTTTTTACTTCTTGAGCTCGTTACTAGGAAGAGAAAATTTTGAATGGGAATCTGGTATTCTTGTTGGAAAAAAAGTTTACAGATACTTGGAATTGTTGGTGGACAATGTAAGTGTTTGCAGAACATATTTCACATCCCTAAATTCAAATATGTGCTCCAATATGTCAATACCTAGTCATTTTGAAGTGGGTTCATCCTCTAGTAAGAAAGAATTGGAAGTTATCATTGGTGAATCCCCTCTGGAACCTAAAAGGAGGATAATTATTGTAACAGATGTCCCAGAAGAAAACAAGAATGAAGAAGAATTCATGTCTAGATCTGACTCCTTTGATCCAGAGGATATACGGATGATGCTAGTCAAGGGTGAAATGAAGAAGATTGGTGAAATATGGAATGCATTCTCTTCATTTGAGAAACTTAAAATTGATGATGAACTGGTTGATCCTTTGCTCGATAAGGGTATTTCAGTTTCAGATGTATCAGACTCCTTGCCATATAATCTAGTAGAGATTATTGAAGAAAGAACATTGTTGGAAGGACCTAAAGGTCATAAGTTCAAAGCTATGATTGAAAGAAGATGTAACAAAGAAAAACAAGTGTTATTTGAACATATTAATGAGACAAAATAATGCATCAAAGAAATATCTGACATCTACAAGTATTGTCTTTGATGGCCTGCAATTGTTGACAATTTCAAAAGCCAAATTGAAGCCATTGAAGCTGAGATGAATAGTATTGGAAAGAAATTTGATTTCTTCAAAGACAAGAATGGAAAGCAGAGAATAAGAGTTGGTGAATTAAAAGTGGAGTTGTTGACTACTCAAAGGAAAAGAGAAGATATGGTTAGAACCTTTTGGTTGGTTAAGGAAGTTGTTGAGGTATGGTTAGATCATCTCTCTGAAATTCTCTCTAATGCAAAAAATTGTGAACAACTGTGTTTGTCTTCTAATCAGATATCCTCCTTTACGTAGTTATCTTTGTTGGAAGGTATGAGTGCAAGAATGAATTCAGTTTTTCTTTCTCTTAAAATAATTCTTTTGATCATAAGAGAGAGGTACAAGAAAATATTTCATGTAAAAAGTGTCATTCTTGTTTGAATGTTTGAAATGGGAAGATGGAATTCTTGTGTATATACAAGGTCATCATATACATACATTTTCAACCTACCTTTTGGTCGCCCTTTGCCATTGATGTCAAAGGGGGAGAGAGTTATGTGAGTAGGGAGAGAGTTATGCTAAGGTGATAGGAGGAGAGAATGTTGTGTTTTGAAAAATTTTGGCACATGTTGCCATCAATGACAAAGGGGGAGATTGTTGGAAGAATGAAGAAGAATGATCATCTCTACAGTTTTTTGTTTTCATTGATGTCACCATGTTATTAAAGTTGTGACCACAAGTCTAAGTCAATACCTGATTTGGTATTTTGGTCTAGTATTTGAACCGGTATTCAAGCTACACCCTCTAGTGTTTTAGTTTGCAGTCCTCTGTGGTTGATAGTTACTCCTTGCATTTTTGGGAAATAGTTTATGGTTGTTGAAAGCATGTATGTTCAGAATCCCTTGTGCTCTGGTGCTCATACGACGTATTGGCATTATCCTATTGATTACTTTCTGCAATTAAGTCTATTTTTGGCCAACTTCATGAATAAGTTGTGAAATGGTGATTCATTTTTGATATGCGGATATATGTGCAACCTATCTTAGGTCTATGCCAACATGATAAAGCATGCTACACATTTTAATTTATTGGTTGGAAATATTTTTCAAATACTTGAAGCCAATAGTTGGTATTTTTGGTAGACAAGGAAATGCATCTAATTAGGCTGACCTAATTGATGCTTGCGGTTGGATCGAGTATATATGTTGAACGTTTTTTTTTTAAGATTGAGATATCGATAAGGAAGTTATGAATGAAAAGGAGAAGAAGTGTGAATATGATGAAGTGTGTCAAGTCAGTCTACTAACCATCACTAGAACTGTATCAACACTTGTTAGGTGCACATTTTTTAGTTCATTCTGGATTTGAAGCCAACTTTTTGTTTTATAATCTTTTGTAGGTAGTGAGCCTCCTTGTAAGCAGTGAGCTTTTGTATCCAGATAGTGAGTCCTATTCAGGGCAGTGAGCCTTATGTATTTGGTTTTGGAACTACTTTATATTGTGAGTTAATCCTCACCATGGATTTTACCTCATTGGGTTTTCCACGTAAAATCTGCTGTTCTTTGTGTTGATTTTGCTTTCTGTTATTTGCATTTCATGTTCATACTTAATAACAGAACAATGAGGTTGTGAAGTTAATAAGTGTTGAAGTTTGAGTTTAAATTTGGTGACAACTGATTCACCCCCCCTCTCAATTGTCTTGCGCCTTTCAACATTCTTTTGAAGAAAAAAAGAGGTCATGTCATTATTCATGAGAAAGCAAAAATGTAGCAGATAAAAGCAGTGTTTCGTTGTTTTTCCATCACTACCATGGCAAAGAAACACCGCATTTTTCATAAAAAATAGTAGAAATCAACTATTTCATAATAAAAAAGCTTACTAGTGAGCTCACAGTGCAAATAAATTTCCAAAATCCACCATAAAATCATTCACAGAACCTCCATGAAGACCCTTTACTGGTAGCCAAGAAGTTTTCCAGAAAGTTTTGACAAGTGAAAGGATTTTTTTTACCTTTTATTTAAAATTTGTGCAATGAAACTAATGCCTCGAACTTGTCCCTTTGTAAATGCTAGTGTATAGGAAGTCTCTTAAGACATATTCTTTGCATTTGTTTCACATTGGTCAAGTTAAGACTTTTGATTTTGCATTCACCTTGAATTGTAAAACCCTTGAATAAGTGATGTGGCTATAAGTCACTTAATCAAGTGTTAGTTAAATGCAAAATTGATGTCATGGAAATTCTTTAAATGGATATAGTTAAGCTTTGATGCTTTTTCAAACATCTATGGAATGGTTGAAGCCGTTAGTCGACCTTTGGAGGGAATATAGGCTTGTTTGACTCAATTTGGAGTAGATTTAGGATCTTTTAAAGCATGGATGACTCATGTGTTTTCTTTTCTTGCATCAATTTGAAAATGTAAAATACATTATTTAAGTGATGTTATTATAAATCACTTTATTAGTGTTTTGTGTATGCAAGATAGAGGTGTGTTCAACACACCAAAAGTATGAGTCAAAGTAGTTTGGAAACATGGTTGAATAATGATGACTTGTGGCAAACATGTGGAAAGTATGTGGGTTGTTTTGATTGGGTTTTTTGAGGGAATGAGAGCATCTAGGAGCATTTTCTCATGCTTTTATTGTGGGTAAGGTCATGGCTTAACTTTTTCTTCACTTTGGAGACATTTTCAAGAGGTTTTGGGGGCTATTTTTAGGGATTTTTGGTTATACAGACCAAGAAGCTTCTAGAAGTATATGTGTGGGGAAAGCTTCAAAAAAGCATAAGTAACTTCAAACATCAATTTTGAAGTGAGTTTTTTCTTCTTTCAGCATGCATTGTAGCTTATTTTGGAACTCTTTCAGGCAAAAGACAGCATGGTAACTCAATATCAAACATGTACAACAGTATATAACACCTTTTTTATCAATGAAATTCAATGTTTTACCTTCTTAGAAGCTATCTTATTGTGTGCAGTATGATGACGGATGAATATTCTTGTGAGTTTTGATAATTCCTTTAATGTTTGTCTCATTTTAGCACCTTTAGGTAGAATAAATGTATATTTTTGCATGTTGTAAGTTGTGTAGTAGTTCAAATATCTATTTTAGTTGTGAAAGAACTCCTTTCCTTCAAAAGTGTTAAGAGAACCAAGCTCCCTTGCAAAACACTTATGTATTGACATATGAAAATATCTTAGTTGTGTTAAGTTAAGCTGAGTTTTTTGAGAAAGTTGTGTGTTAAAACAACAGCATGGTTTCTGAAAAAAAACATTAGGTGCATCACCATAGGAGTTTACTTTCATTTCATGTTGCCTCCTTACCCTTTTCCCAACAAGAAGTAGATTAGGTGAGTACCTTAGGAGCCAACCTTCTTTGGAGGACCATTCCAAGTTTAGGCAACCCACGGCCTAGGAATGTTCCCATGTTTCTCCAAAATGCTAAGTTCTTCAACTTGGCAAGGGTACTATTTTAGGAGACAACAATTATGATTCTCAATAATACTTAAACTATTGATAAGGGTGTTTTTAGGGGGATCCTTTCTCTAATGAAACACAAAATATTTCTATTTTGAGATTTAACAAGAATGAATGCACTAGAATGTGATTCTGTTATGGCTTTTCCTTTGGCTACAACGTTGGATTTAGTAACTTCTTATGAAATCTATGATACTTTTGGCATCTTCTTAGGGAAATTTCTCTAAAGATGTCCATAAACATGATATGCATAAATTTGAAAGGGTGAGCTTCATAATCTAATTAGTGTATCTATTTCATATTACCCAGTCTTAACTCTATTGATTTATGTAAATGACTATTCAAATAAATTTTAATGTAAATGCATGCATAATTTTTTACCTTTGCTTCCAACATCTAATTAGATGGGCCAAGAGGTTTCCCAAGAATAGCTGCTATAGACCAAGAAATTCAGGGCTTGAGGCACACGAAGAAGTCATGCATACTAGGGTAAACAAATACGTTGCAGAAACCCTTCACTTTGACCCCTCCCATGATTTTTGTGTATGCCCACATGATTATTGACTTGAATTCAGTTTTATTATTACTTGATTTATGATTAAGGGTGGGGTCTCATGGAGTGGGGCTTCCTAAAAAAAATTAGAGGGTGTTGCTGAGATTTTTCAGGATTATTTTAAAGTGTGTGGTCCCATGAAATTTGTATCATAGTTTAAGCTCTTATATTTATGGAAGCTAGTGGTCTCATGAAGATTGTTATTTTGCAAATTCAATTTAGAAGCTTAAATGAATATAAAATAATAAACAAATTAATTGGTGAGAATTTTAATTTGTGTTATTGACAAGTGGCAAAAAAATCCTAAGTTGGTGGGGCAATTTCTAGCCCCACCCCTTTTCCACCTGTTTAAGTTTTTGAGCTAAAAAGTAGGGGCTACTATTGTTGAGGAAAGGATTCTAATTAATCATGTAGCATTTTCATTTTTTTCTTCATTGAACCCCTTGCTCCTTCAAAATAGTTCTCAAAGCCTCTCCATGGGACATCACCCTAATACACCCAAAAAACTATATGATTCTAATAGCTCATCGTTCAGTGTCACATGACAATGAGGAAAATGTTAAGAATAGTTGCTTAACACCATCACCTATACAATCTATGCATATTTGAGTCCAACATCTCCCAGGATTCTCTCATTCCTAGCTTCAATAAGCAAACACTTTCTTGTGAACCTTTATTGTATGCCGATACTTCTAGAGAGCCCTAAAGCATTAATATATCCAATCATCTTATATTTGTGCTTATAGAAGAAGAATTATCTTTGTTTTAGGGAGTATTTTTTTATCTTTCTTATTTTTATACTTTGAAGATGTAAGAATTATTTTATTTAATATGTGTATTTGATTTTAGGATTATTTTTTTTAGTTTTGATATTGTTATTCTTTGAAGAAGATGTAAGAATGATAGTTTTTATAAGATGATTGTTTTTTATAATTCTCTATTTTGAAAGAGAAAACTTTTATTCTTGTTAATGTTATGTTTTGAAGATGTAAAAATAATTGTCTTTAATATTAAACCAATTATTGTATATATGTTTTTTCATTAACCATAATTAAATGTAAAACTATTGTATTAATAATTTCTATTTTTATTATTTTTTAAATTATGATAATGAAGATTGACAATTATAAAGAATTGCAATATATTAAGATATTCAACAATTTTCCTTTTATCATGTTAAAAAGTGTAACAAAGGATTCTTAGTCTTACTTTTATAAGTGAACTATTTATTTGATTTATGTTTTAAAATTAGATTTTAAGTATATACACAGTCATGTGACTATCAATTTAAAGCCTACACATTGTTGATATATCATATTTTACATGTTCACATGGCTATAGATGGTCTTAATGTTATGGTTGCAAATGTCTTGGTAAACATGGAAGAAAATTGTAGGTTCATAGACAAGGCATGAGAATTATTTGAAACAATGAATAAAATAGATGCATCTCATGAAATGCAACCTAACTAGAAATGTTGTATCAATATGCTCATAGCAATGTGGATATACTTAAATTCTTTTTAAATGATTTGATTTTCTTTAGTCACTATTTTTTTATACTTTTTAAACATAGATTCAAGCAGAAATTAGATTCTCAATAGTGTTAAATACATTTAAGAATATTGTGTTAGAAATTCCTAAACAATTTAATTTTAATAAATAATTTACTAAAATTTCTATTATATTACATTTCTATATGCATAGTACTTTCAATTTTTTAGGTTATAGCAAAGAAACTCAATTTTTTTAGTTTTATTCAATTTAATAAGAATAACATTTTTCCAAAGGATTTTTTTTAGCTCAGTTCAACAAACTAATTTTTTTACATTAACCCGTGAGTTGCATAGTTCTTTGCAAAAATGGCCAGTAGATTTAGCTTCATAACATTTGGTGTCTCTTAGAATTATGTGGTTGGAATAAATTTTTCTTGAATGGTTGATTTGACTACTGCAAATGTGGAGACAACAGCACAAAAAAATGAAGGGATTATAGAAAGATACAAATAGCACTAAAAACTCAATGAAAGGTTTGTTGAGTGGATGTTGTAGGATAAAATATAGTCCTATTGAACCATCAAAAGTTCCAATACAAAAAATATGATGAAGGTTCAAATTTAAAAATACTGTATCTACCATCCATTATTTCAGCTGCTTCGCATATTTTTTCCTCTGCAAATTCAGCAGCCCAATCCCTGCTCTTCTTGAGCAGCAAACCAGGGAGTTGTAACACACAAGATGAAATCACATCCTTTAAACAGTTGAGTAACTTCTCCCTTAATTCTTCCACACTGCTTTACCAATCTGAATCTTCCAGGATCAATTTACATACCTTGTAATCGGCGTAGAATGGTGCCACGACGAGCCACACTGCGCCTTGGGCAGCTGCACTAGGGGCTTCTTCCAGCATATGATGTTTTCGGAGATAGTCTTCTGCTTCCTCAAGCTTCTCTTGGATGATGGCGAGAGCGGCTTCAAGTGTTAGTGCGGTCTCTGTTGCTCGTGTATACGATCTATTTACCTCTCGCGTACCGCTTCCAGATGTTCGGCTAACTAGAAAGGCTTCTAAATTGGAGGAGCCAAAAAAATCCATGGTGATGTTTATGTTGTCAGGACATCCACCAAATCCATGAAAGGATATGGTTGGTTGTAAGCTTTCACAGCATTATCCACAGCAGTATGGCCCATATCAGCCGCACCAACAGGAGTGACTTCAATGATTATGCTGAGTAAAGATGCAACAACTATTGACCAAAAAGGTTCCTTGAGACCAGGGAAATACCTTTTAACACTTGGCAATGGTTCAACTAGTTCATCTGCAAAGAATCCAAGATTATTTTCGTCAACACAGCTTCCAATTACTTCAATCAACTCCACACATCTGCCACTGTCTTTATAAGCCCCTTCCATACTATCCTTTACACAACGAAAACATCTTTCATTAGCTATCCACAGGCTGGTGGCATCCTCTGCAGGCATTCGTAAGCTCTCCAGGGCTTCCTTGTACCTGTCAAAATCTCTAGACGACAAGTTTTCCAACTTTGTGTCAACCTCGGAAAGTTTCCTTATAAACCTGTTATCAAAGACCCGCCAAGACATCATCCAACATGTATGTTAGATGAAGAACACCGTCGTACTAGATATAATTAATATTATACAATAAATTATAAAGAACCCGATTAACAATGGAGAGAGGAGCACAACTAAAATTAAGATATATTTTAGCTTTTTGTTAGATACAATAGAATAAGCAAAACTAAGCATTAGATGGCTGACAGGTGCCATAAAGAACCCCCAAAAGGACAATGTCTCTGATATGCTGATTGAAGGCGACTCTCTGAATAACACGAAATAATAAAGCGGCACCAGCCATCGGTAGAGGATAACAATCCATACAACGACAATGAAAATGGACTGGAAAACAAACAAGCACAATTGTTGATTCAATACAGATCTCAGCCATACAACCTTAGTGCCAAAGAATACGACACAAATTGTTACCACCAATCCCACTCCTGCGCTAAATACTGATCTTGTTAAAATGTATTCAGGTTGACAAACCCAAGCTACAATCCATGATTTCAACATCTCCTCTTTGAAGTTTTCCCATTCCATTTCCACATTATTACTATTTTGATGAAGGATTGCTTTAATCCTCCGACTCAGATTATCACGGTAGAACTTTCCGGAAAAAAATGCCCAAAAAAGAAGACCACAGAAATAGAAAAGTAATAGCAATAGAATCCCCCCTGAGACAATCAACCACACCCCACTTTGGTTCCTGACTTGTATGACATTGCCCGCTTTATAAAATTGTATCCCAATGAAACTCTCCATAGAAATATGAGTGATTAAACTTACGAGCAAGGCAGCACCGACAATAGTAGTCCAAACACTTGTTAGTTAATTGGTTGGAATTTTGTGTTTAGAAATATCTACTCTATTAGGGGTTGAGTTTGGAGATCAGGGTGAAGCTTATGATCATGGTTTTGATCACCATATTTGTTGATTTTTGTAGCTTGAAAGGTGGGATGTGGATTTTTTTTAAAGAAACTTGAGTTGGATATGCTTTAAATCAATTTAAAGCAACTCAAGTTAGATATGCTTTAAAACAATTCGAGTTCGATTTTTAGCAACAGTAGGATTTTTTATTCTTTAATAGAATGTTTTCGAGTTTGAGGATAAGATAAATCCAAGAGTGGTTTTATGTGTAATTAAAGCCAAAGAAAGCAAGGAAAGATTCTTTCCTTGCGCGCTAAGTAAAGCAGCTAGGCTCTATATATGTAAGATTGTTGTAGCAAACATATATTGTATTTTCAAAAGAAAATTTTGTTGTTAGGCTGAATAGAAGATCCAACATTTGCAGGTTTTTCCCCGCATTGGGGTTTCCTGGGTATATCTGTGTTATTGTCTATTTGTGATTGGCTTCATGTTATTTTTGCTTCCGCTGTTATTAGTTGTTATTTAATCCAGTTGTGTTAATTGTTTAAATCATATTTCTTTATGTGAATTTATTATGCAATTAATCTGTTGCTGGGTTATAGAAATTAACATGGTATCAGAGCTCTAAACTCTGAATACGAAGCCAAGATTTGTGACGCAGATTTCAAGAAAAAAAAAAGTCATCAGATTTTTGTCTCCAGTTCTTTTTGTGGCTATGGCAACCAGTGTTCAATATGAGGACAGGCTTGAGGGTGCGTCTAACTTCTTGCAATGGAAGGTTCGAATTACATCTGTTCTCAAGGAGAATAGGCTAGGGATCTATGCTAGCACAAAAGTGACTCCACCAACAAATGATCCTATTGCCTTAGA
This sequence comes from Sequoia sempervirens, assembly GCA_007258455.2. Classification (NCBI taxonomy): domain Eukaryota; kingdom Viridiplantae; phylum Streptophyta; class Pinopsida; order Cupressales; family Cupressaceae; genus Sequoia; species Sequoia sempervirens. The sequence goes on from VDFB02113282.1 coordinate 51,585, forward strand.
TTCGCATGAAGTCAAAGAGGCCAAGGCTTAGAGGATTATCCTGGATGGAGTAAGAGATCATTTAATTCCTCATTTATCGGGGAAAGACACTGCCAAAGAGATTTGGGATGCGCTCACAAAACTTTATTAGAGCGACTATCAGAGTCATAAGATGATGCTGAAGGAAAAATTGCATAATACCAAGATGTCCAAAGGCGAGAGTGTGACCTCTTACTTGTCCAAGCTGACACAGGTCAGGGATGAGCTTGCTGCTGTTGGAGAGACGATTAAAGAAGATGAGTTGGTGCATATAGCATTGAATGGTTTTTCGAAGCACTGGGAAGTGTTTGTCAAGTGTGTTGTCGGCAGAGATCGGCTACCTGATTGGGCAAGACTTTGGGATGATTTTGTTCAGGAGGAGATCCGTGAAGGTGCTCATCGAGGAGATCAGACGAAGAAGAGTCAAGATGAAGAAAATATTTCTCTTGCAAGCAAGGGTAAGAAGAAGTCCAATAAAGAGAAATCAGAAGGTTCTTCTTCCAAGAGTGGGAAGAAGAAAGATCTGAGAAAAATTAAATGTTTTTGTTGCCATCAAATGGGTCACTATGCCAGCCAATGTCCGAATAAGAAAAATAATGACAAACAGAAGAAGCATTTTGTTGCTACAGCAGAGGTGGACGAGTTTGCATCACGATTTGAGAATGAGTTTTCACTCATTGCCTGTCTCTCAAGTTCAATTGCCAATAGGGTATGGTATATTGACTGTAGGGCTTCTCGCCACATGATGGGAGTCAGAGAATGTTTCACCAAGTTGGAGGAGAAGAAGTTGGATTTCTATATTGAGCTCGGAGACAATGCCAAGTACCATGCAACTAGTATTGGCACCATCAAGTTTCAGAGGGAGTCTGGCAAACCTTTGTTGGTGGAGGATGTGTTGTATGTCCCTAGCATGACAAGGAATTTAATCTCAGTTTCTACTTTGGAAGAAAAGGGTTACATCGTGATCTTTGAGAGGGGAAAATTCTATATTCGTCCCAAAGATTCCAAGATTGCAAAAGTGATTGGTGTCAGGCATGGCAGCTTGTTTCAGTTACAGTTTGAGCCAGCACATGCATTGGTTAGTAGCTATAAAGGGATAGGAGAATTGTGGCAGAGGAGGATGGCTCACCTTCACCATGGAGCACTTAATATTCTTAAGGAAATAGTGATGGGGCTGCCTGAGATGAAGACATAAAAGCATGAGGTGTGCAAGGGTTGTGCTCTTGGGAAATATGCCAAGACCAGTTTTCCAAGTAGCGACACTAGATCTGAAGGGATTTTGGATCTGGTACACTCAAATGTGTGTGGACCTATGTCAACAACATCCTTGAATGGATATGAGTAAATTATGTTACCTTCATTGATGATTTCTCTAGGAAGACGTGGATATATTTCATGAAGAATAAAGATGAGGTCTTCAGTAGGTTCAAAGAGTTTAAGGCTCTCATGGAGAACCAAACTAGGAAGAAGATCAAGATACTGAGGTTTGATAATGGAGGCGAGTATACCTCAAATGCCTTCAAATATTTTTGTGCTCAGGAAGGTATCAAGAAAGAGTTGATAGTTCCGTACAACCCTCAGCGAAATGGGGTTGTTGAACGAAAGAATAGGGCTATAGTTGGAGCAGCCAAGGCCATGCTTCATGATCAGGATCTACCTTGGATCTTATGGGCAGAAGCTTGCAACACAGCTGTGTATTTGCAGAATAGGAGCCCTCACAAAGTGTTGGGAAAATTTACTCCAGAAGAGGTGTTCTCTAGTAAGAAACCAAACTTGGGGCACATTCGCATCTTTGGATGTCTTATATATTGTCACATTCCTGTGGAGAAGAGAACCAAGTTGGAACCAACTGTAGAGAAGGGTATCCTTGTTGGGTACAGTGAAACTTCTAAAGCTTATCAGGTTTACATTCCTACTCTCAGGGAAACAGTGGTTCACAGAGATGTGAAGATTGAGGAAGAGAGGACTCTTCAGAATTCAAGCAACTTGATGAATAAGGGGGAGCAATCAACCATAGTTGAGGCATCACAATTTCCTCAAACTTCAGTCACGCAAGATGGAGAGCAGAGCGAGCAGGCCGAGCAGGGTGATTAGAAGGAGGAATCAATAATTCCTCAACCTCAGATTCCTATTACAGAAAAGAGGAGAAACGGGGCAACTGAGCAGACATTGAGAGAGGCTCAAGAATATGTAGGTGATCCTCAAGATTCAATCAGACAGAGAAGGGCTCCCAAACATTATTCTAAGTATGTGGCACTTATGAGTGAATTAATTGAAGTAGAACCTTCCAGCTTTCAAGAGGTGTCCAAACACCAAGTATGGAGGGATGCCATGGTGGAAGAGTATTCTTCCATCATGAAGAACAGTGTGTGGGAGGTAGTACCAAGACCAGAAGATAAGTCTATGGTGGGCTCGAGATGGTTGTATAAGATTAAGCATGTTGCAGATGGTAGTGTGGAGAAGTTCAAGGCCCGGTTTGTGGCTAATAGGTTTTCTCAGAAGGAAGCAGTCAACTATGATGAGACTTTCGCTCCAGTCTCCAGGTACTCATCCATAAGAGCTATCATTTTTGTAGCAGCGCAAATGGGTTGGAGGATTCACCAGATGGATGTAAAAACGGCCTTCCTCAATGGAGTGATTGAGGAAGAGATTTACATAGAGCAGCTAGAAGGATTTGAAGCACATGAGAGGGATTCTCATGTATGTAGGTTAAAAAGAGCACTATATGGACTCAAGCAGGCTCCCAGGGCATGGTATTCATGTATTGATAGTTACTTGCAGAGTGTGGGCTTCATCAAGAGTGAGGTAGATTCAAACCTATACTATGTTTAGGTGAAGGGAAAACTTCTCATATTGTTGTTATATGTTGATGACCTATTTCTCACAGGGTCAGAGGAGCTCATAGCACACTACAAGTGGGATCTTGCAGGTGAGTTTGAGATGAAGGACTTGGGGTTGATGCACTACTTTCTAGGATTGGAGTTGTGGCAGAAAAAGGGAGAGATCTTCCTTGGACAAGGGAAGTACTTAATTGATATCTTGAAGCAATTTAGAATGGAGAATTGTAAGCCTATGTCAACACCACTTGTGACCAATTGGAAGAAGATTGATGCTTCCAAATCAAAGGCAATAGACTCGACTTTATACAGATAGTTGATAGAATCTCTTATGTATCTGGTCAACACCAGGCCATACATTTGTTTTGCAGTGAACTCAGTCAATCAGTTTATGGTGGAACCTAAACGTGTGCACTAGATAGCTGCGAAGCATGTTTTGAGATATCTCCAAGGCACAGTTGATTATGGGCTGAAGTATGTTCAGCAGGATGGAGTGAAGCTCAAGGGGTTTACCGATGCAGATTGGGCAGGTAGTACAACTGATCAGAAGAGCACTTCAGGGTGCAATTTTAGTTTGGGTTCAAGAGCAGTATCTTGGTATAGCAGGAAACAAAAGTCAGTTGCACTGAGTTCTGCAGAGGCCGAGTATATGGCAGCCAGTATGGCTACATGTGAGGCTATTTGGCTTCGGAAACTTCTAGCTGGGCTCTTTGATCAGGAGTTGGATCCTACAGTCATTTACTGTGATAATTAGAGTTGTATCAAACTCTCTGAGAATCTAGTGTTTCATGACAAGTCAAAGCACATTGAGATCAAGTACCACTTCATCAGAGATTGTGTGGAGAAGGGGATAGTGAAGCTCATTTACATTCCTACAGATGAACAGATAGCAAATATCTTGACAAAGGCCTTGATGAAGAGCAAGTTTGAATTCTTCAGGGACAAGTTAGGTGTGGTGCAGAACACCTTCCTCACTAAGAGGGAGTGTTGATTTTTGTAGCTCGAAAGGTGGGATGTGGATTTGTTTTAAAGTAAATTGAGTTGGATATGCTTTAAATCACTTTAAATCAACTCAAGTTAGATATGCTTTAAAGCAATTCGAGTTCGATTTTTAGCAATAGTAGGATTTTTTTATTCTTTAATAGAATGTTTTCAAATTTGAGGATAAGATAAATCCAAGAGTGATTTTATGTGTAATTAAAGCCAAAGAAAGCAAGGAAAGATTATTTCCTTGCACGCTAAGTAATGCAGCTAGGCTCTATATATGTAAGATTGTTGTAGCAAACATATATTGTATTTTTGAAAGAAAAGTTTGTTGTTAGGCTGAATAGAAGATCCAACATTTGCAGGTTTTTCCCCACATTGGGGTTTCCTGGGTATATCTGTGTTATTGTCTATTCGTGATTGGCTTCATGTTATTTTTGCTTCCGTTGTTATTAGTTGTTATTTAATCCAGTTGTGTTAATTGTTGTAAATCAAATTTCTTTCTGTGAATTTATTGTGCAATTAATCTTTTGTTGGGTTATAGAAATTAACAATATTCATACTTAACTTTGCACAATGTAAAGTTCTTCTGTGTTGCCCGGCTTAAATGTCACACACTAAGCTTTGACTACTTAGTTTGGGCGTGCCGTGGGGCCCACTATTATCTGGTAATCTGCCCTTTACATTTTCCCAAAGCCCTTTCCCATTGCTGTTATTTATACGGTGAAAAATTTATCCTTGCTTCGTTCGTGTCTAACCACCGTAAAGGATTTATTGCTGCTTCGTTCGCCTCCAACCACCCCCATTTCCCGCATCAAAATATTGGGCACTATTTTATCCCTCTATTGCATCCCATTTGCCACACAGCCTCTACCTCACTCCTCCGCAATGCCTCTCCTCTGTTGCTACTCAAAGTTTAGTGTAATTACAATTGGTAAAAGCATTACAAACGTTTTCAATATAAAAAAGTAACTCAATATTTACTGAAATTAGAGAATATTAACTGCACAGAATGTCTTTACACTGTAATTTGTAATTTGTATGTTGTGTTTTACAGAATCACAGTGTCCTTTTTCTGGTATCGTGGGGAATTTTTGAGACCCTTTGTCACCCAGCTGTAAAAGGTAAGAGTTTAGCACCCACTTTATAGAAATTTATTTTTCCCCTTTTTTGCCTAATCTTCTTCATTACGGGCTGATCTTCTTACTATGGTGTTTACTGATTTTTTGTTTTGATTTCTTTTGAAATATTATATTTTTTTTTTATGGTAAAGTTCATATATTTGTTAAAATCTGCAGAGAGATCCACTTGTTGTATAAAAGGCAAAGTTTAGTTGAGAGTTTTTTTTTCTGGAAAAGCTTCTGATTTGAAATCATATAAAAGTTCTCAATATCTTGACTCAGTAAAAAGGTTAACAATAAGATAAAATAATATAAAGATTTTTTTTTTAGGTTTTATTTTATAAGATAAGTATCTTTTTAAGGTTTTGTGCTATGTTTTTAGATTATTGTGTTCATTTTTATCATAACATATATTGTAGGGAATGTGATATATTCTAGCATGTTACTTCTCATTTTTAAAGGAGATATCCTAATAAAATAAAGTTTTTTAAGAAATTGTACAGCTAAGATTTGTAGAACAAACAAATGAAAATCCATTAGATGATTCACATAATGAAAAAGGAAGGATAAAACACATGTGAAAAAAATTAATGAAGCTTTATTTTTCTGTTCAAGATATAATTGATCAAATAATATTTCCTATGATATGTGGCAATGTTCATTCTAAGAAAAAATCAATAGTTAATGATTTCTTGATGGTGAAGATGTGACTAACAAACATGATATGGAGAAATTTTAAGAAAATTTATTCTTGAATTTTATGATGTAGTTTATATAGTAGAAATTTCTATAGATATCAAAAGTATAAAAATAAATGAGTTAAGTAATTTTTATTTTACTATCAAATAAAGAATGAGAGTTATGAAAAGGCTAAAAACAAAAATGTTCCTCTAAAGAAAGCCTAAGAGGTAAAAGAAACAATTTTTCCAAGAAGCAAAGAAAAGTGAATCTCAAGATGACTTAACAATAAGGAAAATGAGCCTAAAGGTGAATCTAAAAAATTCAAGGAAGAGGTAATAGTTTAGAGGTAGAAGTAGTACCTTCAAAGAAAGAGGGAGACATAGGAATAATGTGAAAGATAATAATTGTGATGTAAAGAATATCAACACAACGTTAGTAGTTCCATCACTTAAAAAGAAGTTGTTATTTGTTAGAAAAATATTATAACAAAATTATTAAGTGGCTTTTAATGAAGATGAGTGCATAACCAGATATAATTTTAAAAATTAATTTAGATGTTGCAAGAATATAAATTGTAGGTGATAGAATGTCTTTTCTCTATTTCACCCAAGGAAATAAAGCATTAAAAACTAGTGAAATTAACTAAAGCAAAATCTAGTAGCAAAGATATAGCCATCTTTGTTTTAGTCATTTACCTTTGCCTAGAAAAATATTAATGATTGAAGGATTACTTTCATTGAAGATACAAAAGGAGAGTGTGAATAGTGTATTGTTGAAAAATAATTTTTAATTGATAAATTAATAAGAGTTATAAAATAGCTTGAGGTATTTCTTATATATTTTGTTTCATAGAAAAACAAATTCTTTGAACAAGTCAAAATATAATAAAAGTACTCAAGAAACACTTGGGTATACTTCCTACGTAATAAATCAATACTATTTAATTAGTTTATAGGCTTTAAGAGGTTGGTTGATTATTAGAGTGATAATTACACTAATTTAATCACACTAGATAATAGAGTTGAATATAAATCAAATATATATTTAGATTTTTACAAAAATCATGAAATCAAGAGAATTTAGTACTTCGTACACCCTACAACAAAATGGAGTTTCCAAAAAAAAGAATATGACCATTTTCAAAATGAAAAGGAGTATGATGAAATTAAAAAATTGGATCAAAGTTTGTAGATAGGACTAGTATATATAATAGTACATATTCTAAATATGAGTCTTACAAAAGCATTTATAGGAGTGTCTCTAGAATAATAGTGGTTTGGAATTAAGTCAAAAGTTGACTATTTGAGGGTGTTTGAATGTGTTTCTTGTGTATGCATACCAAAAGAAAAAATACTATGTTTAATCATAAAGACAAAATACATTTTCCTTGGATATAAATCAAAAATAAAACATAAATCTTTTATGATCTAGTAAGTATGAAACAAGTGATAAGTAGAGATGTGATATTTAGTAAAGATGGCTATAGCTTCAGGTCCTCGTTCGCTTTTTGCACCCAGGCAGTGTGCTTAAATCCAATGGGTAACTTTATTGACTTTGGTAGGGTTTTCATATAATAATAGTCATTCAACATTACATTGAATGGCTTCATATCCTTGGAACCTTAAATGGAAGAGCCTTTAGAACACCAATAAATTGGCCAGTATTTGAATTTAAATAAATGGAAGAATAATTTATATAGATTGAATAATTATTAAAGAAATCTTAGTAAAATAAATATAAAAAAAATTATGTAAGGGATATCTAAAAGTGAAATCTTGAAAGGGAATCTTAAAATTTCGAAAAACCTCTATATTGTATCATAAATTTATAGGGCTTTTCAAACTCTTTTACATAAAAATAAGTTTGTGAGAACATTCTATCCAAAAACATTGATTTTCTCAACCTTCTCATCCCTTTGAAATGTGTGTGATGGTTGTGTATTTGAGTGTACTTTTCTTTTAATTCATATTTTTGAATGTGGGCCAATGTTTCCCTCCCTTACTAGTCATTATATGTAAACTAAAGGACAATTTCAAATTGCACACTAGCACATGATGTTTTCAAGGACTAATCATAATTCATTTTGATTATCTAGGATAATCATGAGAGCATTCATTAGCCTACGTCATCATTCTAGGCATACTACATACTTTCTTATTGCCTTAAATCATTATTCAAAGCCACTGAATTAGTCCACCTAGGGGCTTGATTATAAGAGAATAAATCCTTGTGTAACAAGCTCCTAAATGGTGTCTATAAACACAATCTCACTTCAAACATCTAGGTACAATGAGGTGAGGCCAATTTAATACATTCAAAAATTCCTTATTAATTGATCTCCATCAATCTAATTTTAATTTTATACACATAATCAATTCCACAAGTGTAAAGATCAATTTTGCAAGCATGTATTTACACCAAAGAAAAAAATTATATATTTTAAAATACTAAAGAAGTTATCTAAATAGTCCTTCTCCCACCCATCCAACAGTCATGATTAGAGTCTCCTACCTACCAAGAACTATCTACTCCATTCAAAACATAAATGTGACACCCAATCTGTCTCTATTGGTGAGGGTAGTTTATATGCGCAATGCAGGCAAGGAAATGCAAAAAAAGTCATGGAATAGCGAGGACAAGACACCACATGAAATGACAAGAGAAGCCATGGAGTACCACAAGTCTTTTGGGGTTATAAGAAAGTTGAAAAAGTGGGTTGTTTGATGTATTTATATTTCTCTCTACTATTTCTATTTTTGGTTTAACTATTAATATTACTATTTATTTTATCTCTAGAAATCAACATTTGACACCAAAGTGGATTGTTTGATCTATTTAATAAGAAGGGTGTGCCTTGCCTAGTAGAGAGGAAAGAAATATACCAATTGATACTAAAAATATAGTTTTACAATTGAATAGGAGAAATTGTGAAGAGAGTAGAATACTTCATTTTAGAGTATCATCTTGTTTGAAGGTAAAAAAAATAGGCTTTATGAAAGATGATTAATTATTTTCTTTTCTTCTTTGATTTCAAGATATGTCATCTGCTTGTAGTGATTTAAATTTATCTCAGCCCTTTTTTTTTCTACAAATGTGAAAATTATGATTTTTTTAGTACTAAAATGAAGATATCATTTCTCAAGATTGTGGGATCTAGTTGAAAGTGGTTACTCAAAACTTGCATGTGCACAGGTTCTTGCCACAATGGAGTGAAGTAATAACTATGCCAAAGTGTTATGTTGCAATGACTATCTCCTTCCTTGGTGACAATTTACTTTATATATTTGACAAGATTTTGTATTTAAATAGATTCTCCCATCTTTATGGTAGTCTTTATGAATAAAATATTGAGACCTTGATGACAATGCTTCAATGGTATGGGACTATTAATGGAGATTATTGTCCTATGTATGACTAGGTGCATGGAATTCATCATGATAATACCTCTCTTATTTATGGTAATCATTGAGGTAATAATGATTATCAATATGTCTAGAGGTCAATGTTAGAGTTTGAGGGTAGCAAGGTCTCAAGTGCCATGATTATCATTGATACTGATAATACAAATCTCCCCTTAATAAGGTAAGACATTATAGTAGTTCCATAATAATTTGTATACTTCTTGAATATTATTGGTTACCATGATGCTTTTGACTTGAGAAGACACATATAACACAACATACGATAATATTATTTCTAAGATTAAGGATAGTGGTGATTGTCATGACCATATGAGTAGTTGTGTCTATTATGATTATGGTTATACAATATACATGGGATATTGTGTTGTGTAGTTTGTATAAGGCTAATGCATTAAGACTCATTGAATGGAGTCCCTTCATTGTCTTTCTAGTACCATGATTTTCATCACTCATGTAATTGTCCTCATTTATATGTCTTCCAAATTTTATCATAAATTTCTCATAGATTTCAATGATAACCATGTGACTCGGGGACTTCCTTAGGAGGAAAGGACTATCCATAGTATTATTATGGTATTGGCTAACAACCCAACTTCCTTCCTTTCTTGTAATATTATTTAGGATGGTTTTATAGCAATCAATGAGAAAATGAGCTACAAGTCTATGTTCTAAGGTACATAACAATCATGAATATTACTATTTCTTGGCATCCTTCATTACTAATATGAGGGCCTTATCATAAAAAAAAAGGCTAGTTTGTAATTTCACACTCATAAAATCAAAAAATAAATCATGATACTAAAATGATATAAGTTTTTTAGGAATTTGACAAAAATTAAGCCCTTGTAATTCTGTCTTTGCCAATGGTTGAAGAGGTATGCATCTACAACTTATTCTTTCTTGATTTCTTAAAATATCAAGACAAAAAAAGATGTTTTAAAAACATTTCCATATTCCAACACCAATTACACAGTAAAAATATTTTTTTCTCTTAAATGCAACAACTATAGAGGGAGTTTGATATCATACATCACATGCATTGAACCTTGTTGTAGGTATTAGGCATCAATTAATTTTCTCATATACATGGCTTTACTAAGGGTTACGACTCCTACTAGACAACTATAGCTTTGTCATGATAGTTAGGTGAGGGTTACTAGTGGTGCATTCAAGGTACATCATACATCCAATTGTCTTTGTTTAAACCTTCATTATAAACTACCTTCTTGTCATCCTTTAGATTTAAATTACTAGAACCAAATGTTATTTTGAAATATAATTTAAAGAGTTTCAATGCTTCAAGGAGGGCTTGTAAAGGTTGTAGGTAATCTAGAATAGCTTCCAAGCTATTTCCCTAACTATTTAATGGTTTTGTGAGAGTTTTTAGGGGTTAGTCTCATGGTGAGTTCCTAGAGATTTTTCTAATGTATGAATGATAGTAACATAGCATAAAATTACCATGATTACAATCTCGACACTCAAATTCTCTAATTTAAATCATCTTTTCCACAATTATGTGAGATAAAGTAGGATATTTGCTAGTTTAAAATACATTTTATGGATATTTACTCATATATATATATTTATTCTATTGTTATTAATCATAAAAACCTAACTTGATTAATTTTAGAAGCATTCCCAATTTGAGGATAAAGAGAGTGCATAGTACAAATGTTATATTTTTTAAATTGGTGAAGAGATTTAAACAGTGTCATACAAGTTACTTTAAATTTCAACAATTGGGTAATTCAACTTGAGGGTTTAGGATTAAACATACAAATTTACATAACTAAATGAGAAGCAATGAAAACCCATTCATGAGAACTTTCCTTAACAAATTCAAACCCATTAATACATTTGAGAACTTTCTTTCCAAGCACAAAGAAAGGAAATTGTTAAAAACTATTTTTAACACTCTTAAATACATGCATGACAAGAATCATTTCATCTTTAACCCTTAACAATGAAATGAAAAAGCAAGTAGTGGAGACAAGATCTGACACATATGGAAGGATCTTAGAAAATCATACATGTACTTTGTTAAGAGCACATGGACTTGAAAGACCTTCCAAAATCATACACATGAAAATATCTAATATGAATGGCCAACTAGTGCTTTCTAGAATCCTTTAGATTATTTTGAACATGTCTACTATTATCCGTAAGTCAAAATTTCTATCCAAATGAAAGAAAATTCATTTTATGACATGTTACTAAAATTTAATATCCATACAAATCCTATTGTGCGTTTTTGATATTGAAATTAACCAAATCATGTCATATTAAATTTTAATATTCATTATCAATTTCACTTTTATAATCATTGCCAGCATCAACATTCGATATCCTTAGGATTTTTACCTCTAATTTTGACAATGGGCATAATTGAAATAATTTAACCTCTGCATGTTTTGAATGGTTATCAAACATGTCTAGAATTTCTACCAAGTGTGTTATATCATGTGTGGACATTTTTAGTTAGATTCTAACATTTTTGTTTGTCTACTAGATGGACATTGATTGGTCTCGCATCATGGACAAAGACGTTCAACACCCCCCTAGGGGGAAGTTCTTCTACAAAGACCTATCATGGGAGACATATATCCTTAAAGGCTCACAGTTGCTTTCAGCTTGGATTGAGGATGATAGATTAAATGACTTTATTGAGGGGGAGAGTTCAAGGGACTCCTACCCAACTCAATTTTACAAGAGTCACAAAAGGGAACCCACTCCTAATACAAAACCTAGGATTAATAGTCATTTGAAATACATGTAAGAATCATATGCTAACTACAAATGTTTATACTTATTATTGTGCAGTGCAAGATTGTCTCTAATAATTTTTCAACCGTATTTATTAATAGTTTGAATATTATTTATGATTTCTATAGGTATTGGTGTACGTATGGACCAGATGACTATAGGGAAAAAGATGCAACACCTTTTGATCCTTCCTCAGTTCCCAAATTAGGGAAAGGTAGTAGACCTAGTCGTAAACATACAAAACGTGGTTGTACCTACCATTTTAGCATATGAATCATGGTTTGTAGGCCAAACCATGTTTTGATTTGGTACCACCAAGTTGAACATGTGGACAATGAAGGCATACCTTGTCACGGTCAAATAAAAAAGTTTTTGGGAACAAGGTCCTTCTTTGCACCATATATTAGCAAACAATTACATCAATGGGTGGAGTCATTATTATTGCTTGGCATGTCTGCAAATGCAGTGCATAAAAAACATAAGCAAATGGTGCATGATAAGATGACCATGTTTGAGGGTCAATCTTCTATGGATGATTTTCTTACCATGGATGACATTGCAAATATAGATCACAAAATTAAGACATCAAGCTACATGTTTGATAGTAATGATGCTCTTTCAGTGCAACAATGGGTTTTGGAAAACCTTGAAAAGTGGTTTGCATATCAAGAGTATAGTGTGATTGTTGTTGATGGAGATGGGAAAATCCCATTTGTTTTGGGAATTCAATTACCAGAGCAACTTGAATGGATGCTTCAATATGGCCACAACAACATATTGCCCATGGATTCTATATTTGGTACTAATGCAATGAAGGTACGTTGTGTATTCTTTAGTAGTTTTGAATTGAAAATGTTTACAATCAAATAAAAAATAGTATTGATATATTGTACCTCATGTCATATGATAGTTTCAACTGTATACAATTCTTGCATTCAATTCAAAGCATATGGCATGGGTCATTATGTCCAGGTCTTGTGCATATGATATTGCATATTGGATGCACATTCTTCTCCAACAGGTTCACTTGAAGAATATTGATTGGAGACTAAACACATTCATGGTGGATGATGTAGCTGTTGAGATCAAAGCTATTAGGTGTTTTATTTTTCATTAAAACTTTGTACATTTTTGTAAATATTTTAATACATCACATGTAAGAATATTAAATATTGAGTTAAATTATTCATGATGCAGAAAGTGTTTCAATGTGATGTATATCTATGCTCATGGCATGTTAGACGTGCGTGGTTGAAGAACTTGATCGCAAAGGTCAAAGATAATGTAGACATACGAGAGATGTTTGATAGACTTGGATATATTATGCATCATTCAATAGATGAGGATTTTGCAAGGAATGAGGTTCACAAATTTATTGAAGACTTTAAATATACACAATCGTCATTCATTGAATATTTTAAGGGACGGTGGTCTCACATAATGGATATGTGGGCTAGATGTTTCCATACACTAAAGCATGCAGGGCAAGAGACAAATGGTGCCATAGAGTCCTACCACTCACACCTAAAGAGGCGATTCTTGAAAACAGTCGAGCATGCTGCAAATTGTCGTGTTGATTGGTTGGTACATCAATTAACAACACATGTTTATGTCTATTATTGGTGAGTGCAAGTTAGCAAGAAACATGGTTTCTATAGGAACTTTGATATTGAGAAGATTGAAAACACATCTTGGGTTTGAGCCTTGCAAATTCCAGATGACCATGTTACATTCAATGAAACTGATGATCGCATAGCATGGGTGACAAGTGAAAGCAATCCTTGTTTTCGATATGAGGTGTAGAGATCCTCACCTGATCTATGTATGTGCTCTTGCAACTTCTCAATGCAAGGATACATGTGCAAGCATGTGATCAAAGTGAGCTTGATGAGGGAGAGATGACATCTATCTAGCAACTTGCATGAAGACCTTGATAATATTGCTAATATAGTTGATTATATAGAAGATGGATGCACCGCCAGTGTCTCTAATCATTTGGTAGTTGAAAAAATAATTCTTTTATTCTATTGGTTATCATTATTTGAAAAAAAATGTGTTTTAAATATGTTGCAATGTCAATGTAGGAAATTGATGAATTTGATGGGATTAGAGGTAATGAAAAATTCCATCTCTTGGAGGATTATTCAGTACATACATAGGTGACATTATAACCACATTTTTCTCATTCCAATTCATGTTAGTTTGATTAGTAATTTTTAAAATATTTCTATTTTTGTTTGTAGACTATTGACAATAGAGATGGAGATGCAGCAACATAAAAGAAATTGCAACTAACAGACATGTTTCAAGGAATTTTGACTCACACATCTGATTTGGAAACACTTACTTTCATTGAGAATATTTTAAAGGACATATCAAACAAGGTCAAAAGTAGACGCGTCTCATCGCAACTTAGATTAGACCATCCAAGTGTGCATCCATTTCACCCTGTACAAGATGGATTTGGTCACACTCTTCGTCAACAAAAAGACTTGATTGAGTGACAAAAACACCTAAGTTTCCACAAATGCCACGAAATCTTAAGCGTTGAAATTGGTTTGATGATCTTGATAGGGCAAATGAACAAGACAAGGATCATACCCAGTACAATGAACGTAATCTTGACATGGTTGACAACACAGAGTTTGGAAGCATGCAAGATACTATTGTAAGCACACATGATTTTATTGAGAACACATAGGATAGAGTCATCATACTCAAGTTTAGTTGTGTAGTAGAAGCATTTTTAAGACTTAGGAATGCCATAATTTTATTTTGAATGTTACAAACATAATTGAAATGTTTGTCAATTTCCAATTAGTTGAACTGGGGGATATGGAAAACTATTATGGTGAATCATGATCTATGTATAAAATTATTTTATTTCTGATGTACTAAAGTTAAGTTATATCAAATGCATAAAACAAGCAACTATGCATCAATTCAAATCCATTCATGGGAACATGTCTAATATGAATGACCAACTAGGGCTTCTAGAAGCCTTTAATTTATTTTGAACATATCTAATATTATCCATAAGTCAAAATTTATATTCATATGAAAGAAAAATAGTTAAATATGATGTTACTAAAGTTTAATATTCATACAAATCTAGTTGTGAATTTTACAATCATTGCCCACATTGACATTTGAAATCCTTGGGATCTTTACCTGTAATTTCTTAGTTCTTTTTTGTGTCTAACCTACTTTTATTATTTCCAACAAGCTACCATATTGTGTTCTCTATGCAAATTCTTAAATTTGTCTTGCTATCAATTTTTTAAATCTAGGTAGTAGTTGGTGAGTTAATTATAAAATGTTTCATATGGCTAAAGCCAACTAAAGAGAACAATGTCTAGGCCATTAGTTCCATTGACTTTTTATGATATCCAATTGTAATTCTCTAAATTTGATTTCTCTAAATTTTATATTTTCTCTTTTGTATGACAATTCCATTATTAATATATGAGAGTTTATAAAAGGATGTCTTTCCCTTTTCATTGCAAAATTGAGTACATATAATGTCAAACTTTCTTTAAGTATTATAAGATAAACCTTCTACTAGTTAGATATGTAGGGAGATTGTATAGATTACCCACATATCTATAAAGCTTGATGATTATGCTAGCTTCCCAAAGAACTAGTCACCTTTTTTGGTAGTTTTGATGATTTGGTAGGATTTTATAATACTTGAATGGTTTGGTCTTTGATGAGGTTGATAGAGGGTATGAGGAACCATTTTGTATATTTGAATTAGCATGAGGTCCTATGTAGATATGGAGTCTATACGATCACTAGGTGATATCCAAGTATTCTATGACAAAGCTCAAGGTTAAGGTAAGGATATAAGAGTTAATATTTATTGATGAAAAATCATATGTATTAGGATTGAAGGGTACTTGAACTTCTTATTAATTTTGAAATACTTTAGTTGCATGATTAAATTTGATCATCTAGGAAACCTTATAAACCTATCTATAAGAGTTCTCTTAGTGATGTTTTAAAGAGTATGTTCACTATTGTTAATTATATGTTTGATACAATTTGCATGTACAACATTATTGAAGAAATAATGAACCATTTGCACATAATTTCAACTCCCTTTATCAAAAGTTCATAATTTGTAAGTCAATTTTAAAAACTTTAATAACATGTATTTGGTTAAAATTTGGTAGCATATATGTGGTTTTTTAAAATGTTTGACAACATATATCTTTTGGTATAAAAATGTGAAAGCTAATAACTTTTTTGATGCAGGTGATCAAGATGTCACATAATGTGCATAAATGGGTATCTGATTGGTTGTCCAACTATCACTACCATCTTCCATGGAATGTCATCCTTCGTATAGAGGAATTGGGTGTCCCCCATTGGTTGATAGACAAGATGGTGAATATAATTAACACAAATGGGCCAAGGATTAGTCTAAGCTTTCATGATAAATGGCTGACTATATGCAGCCCCTTGTTATGTATGAATGAGCATACGTGATTTTCAAAATAAGAGTGTTGAATGTAAAGTTGGCTGCAAGTGTACATACATGTCTTGAAAGTATATGTGAAACTCTAATTTTGATATCTAAATATTTAATATGGAGAATAGGACATGATGATTAGAATTTACATTATAATCTCTCTATGAAAATTTATCTTAATAGTATCTCTCTATGTTTCACAATAACTAAAGTACAAGGTTAAAAAAATGTACATGTATATTTCCTATTACATCTAACAAAGCTCTTTTATCCTTTATCCTTTGATGGATGTCCATACCCTATTACAAATCTCCCATTTTGGCATAGGTAGGGAGGATATTGGCATAGCTTGTGGAGTCTTGTTTTACACCTATCAATTGCATTTGCTTGAAAGTTTATAAAGCCTTTTCAACAAATCCATTTTGTGCATATCTTGCAATCAAGGCATTCCATGAGAAGACATTTCTTTGAGGAATTCTATTAGACAATTCATGTACTTTTTCTATGCTTAGACATTTTAGATGTCTTGCCATAATGGTATTCCATGAGATGACATCTTTGAGGAATTATGTGAAACAATTCATGTTCCTTGTCTATGCTTCCATGTCTACCTGGGCAGTTACACATGCTTGTCTACGCTTCCACATTTTGCATACATGTCTACCTGATAGTTATAGCCACAACATTTGACAAACTTCTATCCTTACAAAAATCCCCCTCCCACTATGCTTTGATGGATTTCCATACCCTGCTCCCAGTTTTGCACTTGAGTAGGGAGGGTACTTACAAAGGTTATGAAATGTGGCTTTGCACCTGCCAATTGCATTTTCTTGAAAGTTTCAATATCCTTTTTAATGATTTCATTTTGTGCATATCCTACAATCATGGAATTCCATGAGATGACATCTCTTTAAGGCATTCTATCAAACACTTCATGTGCCTTGTCTATTCTTCCATATTTTGCATACATGTCTACTAGATACCATTTCCAGCTCTAATATTTGACAAAAATACTCTTTCCATTATGCTTTGATGGATGTCCATGTTTTGTTCCAAAGCTCCCATTTTGGCACAGGCAGGGAGGATGCTGGTATAGGTTGTTCAATTTGGCTTTACAACTACCAATTGCATTTTCCATAATGGCATTCCATGAGATAACATCTCTGAGGCATTATGTCAAAAGTTCATGTGCCTTGTCTATTCTTCCATTTCTAACCGGGCAGTTACACATGCATTGTCTGATTCTATTTCTAACTAGGCAGTTAGACATCCCCTGTCTGTGCTTCCATTTTTAACGAAGTAGTTACACATGCCTTGTCTATGCTTCCACATTTTGGATACATGTCTAGCTGGGTAGTTATAGCCACAACATTTGAGAAAATTCTTGTATCCTTACAAAAATATCCCTTCCACTATGCTTTGATGGATGTCCATACACTTGCTCCCATTTTGGCATAGGTAGGGAGGATACTGTTTGAGATTAATTGTGCTAGAACTGAACTATGTTAAGATTAAATACCTGCAAACACATTGTGGTTTTAGAAAACTTGTCTGAGATCTTTTATAAGTTGATACTTACATTGCTGCTCTTTTTTCAATTTAGTGCACAAGGCTTGCAAATTTTCATCTGCCACTCCCTCCTCTTTCAACTCATGCACTTCACCCTTAATGTTGATTGAATGAGCGTATAAAATGGAAAAAATAACATGTGAGAGTATATAACTGGAAGCCTATATATAAAAGATAACTGAAAAAAAAACACTTGCTGTCCATACACTTGCTCCCATTTTGGCATAGGTAGGGAGGATACTGACAAAGGTTGTGAAATGTGGCTTTACCCCTGCCAATTGCATTTGCTTGAAAGTTTCAATAGCCTTTTTAATAAATCAATTTTCTGCATATACTGAAATCATGGAATT